>JAQBSW010002162.1:0-10000 GCA_029291075.1 Eudiplozoon nipponicum | reverse complement strand
ATCATCATCATCATCATATCGATGATTATTGACATCTTAATCTAATTCTCCATCACAATTATCATTATCTTTATCATCATCATCATCCTTATTATAATCAACATCTTCATCTTCTTCTCCATCATCATAATCTTTATCCTTGCCGCCCTCAGCATCATCATCATTATCATCATCATAATCATCATTATCATAATCATCATCATCATCATCAACATCATCATCATCATATCGATGATTATTATGATCTAAATCTACTTCTCCATCATAATTATCATTATCTTTATCATCATCATCATCCTTATTATAATCAACATCTTCATCTTCTTCTCCATCATCATAATCTTTATCCTTGCCGCCCTCAGCATCATCATCATTATCATCATCATAATCATCATTATCATAATCATCATCATCATCATCAACTTTATCATCATCATATCGATGATTATTATGATCTTAATCTACTTCTCCATCATAATTATCATTATCTTTATCATCATCATCATCATCCTTATTATAATCAACATCTTTATCTTCTTCTCCATCATCATAATCATTATCCTTACCCCCTCAGCATCTTTATCATCACCATCATCATCATTATTAAATTTTATCATGAAACAAATTCACATACACACCTTTACATAATAATATGCTCATGCTTCATTTTAACAGAATCATGAATTGAGCCATTCATGAATTAGATTTTTTGTAAAATATAAGTATTCATTTGTTTTCGTTTAGGTTTACATGAATATATTTTTAAAGGAGCGGGTGATCAGGTCTATTATTCGATTCATACATTGTCAAAGTGGAAAAATATGTCATTTCGATCGAATGGTTTCAGAACGCCTCGATTGACAGCTATTTTATTGTAATTCAAAATATTCCGCTTAGTTGACATGAGACATGCAAAGCAATGAAAAATAGTCTAACAACACTAACGGAGATTTGTCAGAAGCACATTATGTTCCAGTAGAATCTTGGGTTATAAATTAATGAAAACAAAAAGAAATATAACTGCCGACAACGTGAAAATTCTTAGTTCAGTTGGACATCGAGAATTGGTAAAGAAAATTTTTATGAAAGTCGATCTTAACTGGAAAATCTTATGCTTCATAAAAATTATAGTTAAGTGTTTCAGGAAACGTGTATCAACTGAGATATTAGTTTCCTACACAAAGAAATCCGACGAATGAATTGTCATTCCATTGGAAACCATTAGAAAATTCGTCGACAAACAAATGTGTGCATAATTGTGGAAACATAATTCGGCGTTATATGTGAACCTTTTCTCCAATTGTTAGATTAAAAATACCGACTCGTTTTCGTACCTGATATTTAGTTATCTTTTCTATTTTGGACAAAGTGCAACTGGGCTGGCAGGATTTTAATAGTTCCTTCGCAGATGGTGTACAGCCACTTTTAATGTGTTGTCTTCAAATGTCCATAACACACAGCAAGAGATTGTTGGCTGTCCTCTTGTGCGCGTTTGGAGATTCAGCATAAACGTCTTGGTATCTTGGCGCTCAAGTTGTTTATGTCGCCCTTTCACAAAGAGTATTAATAGGCCCTAACATGGACCGGTTTAAGATATTATTGAATGAGGTGTTGGAAATAATTCATGCCCTATCTAAGTGATTAAGAATGCTTTTCATATTAATTGTCAATTAAAACACCAATTTTAAATAAAACAGCACTGATTTCTCATTACTCGACGAGCACAGTGCCTATTTAGAATGGTTAGCAGAAGAGAAGAATATTATAACCAAATAACGTTTGGAGAAATTATAAAAAGCTGGAATTTGCCTATCAAATTTAACGTAACTGATACAGACAATTTTATCGCTTGTTGTTCTTAGATATCAAATCTATTCCTCAATACAACTATATTGATAGGATTAACATGATTTATAAAACTATGAGTAAACGAGTGTTTTATATATACTAAAAAGAAATTGGTTGAAGGTGCGTATATCTGTAAAACCATAACAAGTGTAGCAGAAATCGTTTAAATGTTTAAATTGGATGTTACATCACAATCGCAATAAAATATATTTACCTCCTGAAGAAGCAAGGAAGTCACTGAGAATTGTAGTGTTGAAAAGGCAATTAATCCAGTAGACTGGTTTTGTCCTTATTGGAAACTTATCAGGTAATGACCAGAAGTTACTCGAGCCTGGATACGTAAGCGTCGGAATCTTGAGCCCTAACCACTTAGCTACCCTGCGGCATACTAAACACAACTTTGTCCGCGGCAAATTATGGCCTATACAGACGAAACCTGTCTACTTGATGAATTACCTTTTCTCCACTAAAGAATTCTTAGTTTATACTGGCATATGTAAGTAATTCAACTTCAATGATATCAAAGATTTGCATGATTAGCTAGCATGAAAATATTAAGCACAACTCATTTCACGGGCGTTACAAGGGTGGATTAAAAAAGCCAAAATAATTAACAGAGAAATCGTTTGAAATCTGCATAAAAGATACGTCGAAAGAATGTAAAGTTATCCACGTCAATAATGGTTGTTAATATAATTTCCTATTCAGTTAGTGTTTACTGTGGTGTGAAACTGCTTTCTTAACGTGCACATTGAAAAGGCCAGGCTAAATAATACGGATGCTGATAAATACAATTTATCCAAGTGTTTATCAAGCATATCTACATGCGCTGCATAGCGATCCCTTGTTACGGCTATTATTTTCAATTATAGAATTATAAATGTACGAAAAGAACGCAATCGATGCCTATTTATGAACAAGCCATCTTAGTGAATACTACCTCCTTTCGTTTGACACAGAAATATAATTATATTAGTTAGGAAAACCATCTGTTTGTTAGAATATTATTAAAACTTGATGAAAACTCGTCCGTCTCTAAACATTTTCTGTTGCAACAGACTGTGTACTTCTTACATAGCAATACACACGATCAAATAATCTGGACAGAAATAAGATGCGAAAAACATAATTATTAAATTTCCTGTTCCAGTACATCCCCAATTTGTACGATTAAAAAGACAAAAATGATAGCAGGTGTATGTTTAAACATTTCATATGTTAGCATGGGAATTACATTAATATATTTGAAGTTCTTAGTAGCCTTGTTCATCGATTCACCTAAATGAATACTGTTCTTAACTACACAAAATAACGACAGAAAAATTGTAATAATATACCAAAATCCAGTTCGTAAATGTAGAATAAGAAATGTTTGTAAGATAGGCATATAAAATATATATATATATATATATATATATATATATATATATATATATGTGTATATATATATTGCTTTATTATATTCATTTATTTTGAATCTTGACAAACCAACCTGTCAATTCTTGAACAGCAAACACGAACAGTTGATGATTTATATTGAAACGGCACAAAAATGCTGCAATGCAAAAACTGTGCAGACCATGTTGGTTTATGTTAAATAGTTCTGTTTAATGTACCATTAATTTCTTGATAAATAGTACATCTAGGAAAGGCAAAAGATCATCATTTTTGTGCTCTGATGTTAAACCGATATTAGTTTGTGCTTTTTCAAATTTTGAAGCAATGTTCGTGATTGCGAACTGTTCTTAAGGACAAGAAATTTATTGTAGGATGTTTTGTTGTTATAGTAATAGCTTTTGCGGGGTAGCTGTCTATTTTGTAAGGATTTCCTACATTTTCATGGCGGTTGTTATTCCAACCCATTCCATGATCAGTCCCTGACATTTTCCGAATGGTGGAGTAAAAAAACTCATCCATTTTCAGACGTTTATTGCAAGTGGTGTGGCTAAGCATGAATCAATTCACAGTTAAACAAAACGGACCTTGCACTAGACGGCGACAAAACGATATATTATCAACACAATAGAATGTCTTATACAAAACTAATTATCAGGAACACAAACGTCTGAATCGTGATAAATATATGTAAATAATTGAAGATATATGATGATATAAATCCAGATTGATTAGCAATTTAGCTTAAAGTCACTGGTAAATATTGTCACTGATAATTGATGGATAAAATCGTGTAAAAAGTGTCTTGAAGAAACATCGCAAATAATTATTCCACTCTTTGCTAAGTTTTATATGATTTAATTATAATAACCCATTGAACTTTGATGTCCTGATGCCTAGAATCATGTCTGAACAGTAATTAATATTGTTAACTGAGATTAATGCAAAGAAAGACAATAAATCCACATGGGCACTATAATCTACCGCAAGTTACCTGCGTTTTGCGCACGGATGTATATATTTATTAAATAAAACCCTATTAATTACAATTAAATTTGCCGTTCAAGAAATCTCAATTAAAACTGCTTGAAACTAACAGTTATTGTTTCTAAAATCATAGATAAGAGAGATATTGTGAAAAAACAGACTTAGATTATTTGACCTTAAAGAGAACTAAATTTGTCAAATTTGAACATCGGTGATTTGTAACGCGGAGTCGCGTGTTACTGTGGAGGAAGATAAATCCTCCGACAAATGTAAAGTAACATTAACTGATAAATTTAAACCACCATGGCTGATTGTAACGAATTTTATTTAAAAAGAATTTTTGCTTTTATTTTCCAAAACATTCTTTGTTTAAATAATTGACTTTGAATTGTGCGCCATTTTCAGTTTTCGAGTGTCACTTTCCTCCACTGGTTGTATCTTCCGTTGGTCTGCTGCAATTATCATATTTTTCTTTATTAAAAACTGATCAACATACAAAATATATATCTCATTAATCTGTCTTGCATTTTTCATTGAAGCACACATAGAACGGACGTTCTGGAACATGTAATTTGATTATTCTGTTGTTCACGTATATCTCCTTCCAGATTTTTTGTTTGTGTGTTTTGCGAGAGACAGTTTTCACATTCCCATTTGCCTAACATTGAGTGTCGATTTAATAATTAAACTTCACAAACATGAATACTGATATTTAATTCGAGGACACTGGTAAGTTAGTGCAAGATTTTAGCGATTTGAATTTAGCAGATGAAAATGGAAATATAAGCATATCAGATTCTAGTGTAAATTTTAATACTACAAGAGATGTGGCATCTCTGGCGTTCTCAGACACGAATAGGTTAGGAGCCTCTTATATCCACCCACCGACAATGAAAATTTGTACACAATGAAGGGGGCTAACCTTACAGGATGAGTTATGGCTCTGCCGTAACGATTAACAACTGATGTTGGCTGTGTCGACACTGATTCTGGTTCCTGTATATCTCGCGGCGGCGTGATGGCGTCATTTGGCTTGGTTTCTTGTCCGATGTCGGGCGTCAATCCGTGGTGAGCAAAACTGTCTGGAGGTGGAATCAACGTTTCTTTGCCGCCTGATAGTTCAACATCGCGGAACAGCAGGTGATTTGGATCAACGTCGGCCGGGGATAATCTGTGTTTGGAGACAGCTTCAGCATTGCCATTAATCTCCAAAATATAATAATTCTGACGTCGATCTAACACACGATAAGGACCACGCTTCGATTTGGCTACAATCCTGTTATTCATGTCCTTGTTGACAAAGAACCATTTGCAGCTATCAAAATCTTTCTGTTTATATATATAGAGATCGGTCGATTCTGAGTGTTATAATGTAGGTAACTGCGAAGTGGAAACAGAAATGCCGGATCGTTCATCGTTATCGCAGTTTCAGAGCGTGATCAGACTAGTTCGCTAGGCAGCCGTAAACATTCGCCAAATACCATTTCAGCGGAGCTACATTTGATCGACTCATGGAGTGTTGTACGAATTGATCGGAGTACTTTCGGTAAAGCCGCAAGCCAATATTCTTCCGGGCTGGTCTTGAGCGCCGCTTTCAGCTCCCGGTGTTGCCTTGCGACGAAACCATTTGCTCTCGGATTGCGAGCCGCGGTCCCGGAGTGTTTGACACCATAGTATTTCGGTATGGCTGCGAAATCTTCGCCGAGGAACTGTGCGCTACGATCGGTTGTCACTTCAGCTTGGGCACTAAACCGAGCGAACCGATTGAGCTCTAAATCAAGACTAACAGTGTCTTGCTTCATGTCTGGCAGTTGTATGGCCTCATATCATCGATTGGTACGATCCAGTATTGACAGTAGATAACGTATATTGTTCACGGCAGGTAAGGTTACCAGATCAACGTGTATGTGCTCGAACCGGACTTTGGGCACTTGGATGACTTGTGGCGCCGTTTTGGTGTGTCTAGTCACTTTGATTTTCTGACATTCTATACATAGTTTTTACCACTTCTTAATATCTCGTCGTATGCCAGACCAACAATACGTTCTGAATAGAATTTCCACTGAGGCTGCGCTAGATGGATGGCTTATTGAATGGTAAACATCAAAGATCTTCTGACGAAGTTTATCAGGTACCCACAGCCGAGGGCCCACGCCAGTTATTGCACACTGCAGCAGAGTTCCTTCATAATCAAATGTTTTCAGGCAATTGGCATCAAATGTACGAAGTGATGGGTCATCTTGCTGAGCTGCTTGCAATTCCTGAGTGCTTATAGGTGGAGGACACAGGATAGACGCAAAGAATTCTGAAGGACGGCTTAGGGAGTCTGTAACCACGTTTTCTGATCATTTGACATGAGTGACATCATATGCATACTCGTGTATTCGTGTAAGTTGTGAGTTGACATGTCGTGAATATAAATATTCTTACTTTCCTCTGAGCATCGGGAGTAGAGGAAGGTTGTCAGTTTAGATCTTGAACTTTCGGCCATCCAGATAGGTACGGAAGTGTAGGATCGACCTGTAGAATGCCAATAACGCTTTCCCTAATGTATCATACTGCGTCTCACGAAGTTCTAGTTTTTGCGAGTAGAAGGCGATAGGTCGGTGTATGCATTTGATAAACTGTTGAACTACTGCGGCTATGGAACGTCGAATACGTCAGTAATCAATTCAAAAGTTTAAGACCAATCAGGAGAATGTAGCATGGTCGCTTTGCATAAGGCCCTTTTGGCATCCTCGTAAGCCTGCATGTCATCCACGTTGAGCTGAATCAGTTGTGATTACCTGACAAAACGACTTGCTGGTACGAGATATTTGTGAAGAGGTGCCGGAATCTTGGCAAGGAAGAGTACGAATCAAGAATAGTAATTTATCTTGCCCAAAGAATCGTCGTAATGCTCGAACAGTTGTTGAAAACTGTAGATCTTGAATAGCACGAAACTTAGCAGGTATAGGTGTCATGCCTTTCTCTGAAATTTGATGACCGACGAATTCAATTGATTTTTGTGCAAAAACACATTTGTTGCCATGAAGTCGGAGGCCATAGTTTGCTAAACGTGCGAGTAGTATATGAATATGCTGTATATGTTCGAATATTGAGGTGTAGAATACCAGAATGTTGTCTAAGGAGAAAATTATAAATAGTAGACCTTCTAGTATTTCGTCAATAACGCGTTGGAAAATTTTCCGAGGCATTCTTAAGACCGAAAGGCATATAATGATAATCGTGAGTGCCACCTCCGGTGAATCGAAGTGTAGTGTATGATGCGGAGTCTTTGTCCATCGGTACTTTATAGTAGGCTTTCACTAGGTCGAGTTTTGAATACATAGCATGACCGACAGTGGAGCTGAGTAGGTCAGCTGGATTTGGCAGGATGTACGAATCAGACTGTGTGCAAGAATTGAGAACACGATAATTCCCGCACACCTTGAATGTTGCTGGTTCACTCTTTAGTACTACTACCACAGGCGACGCATAAGGTGAGCTGGATCGTGTACAGATGCCTTGTTGACGTAGTATGGCGAATTCTTGCTCGGCGGCCTTATGTTTGTGTGGTGCCAATGGACGTGCTCGTGGAGGTTGGGGAAGTGGTTTCGATAAGATGATGCGATGGGCTGTGATGGCACGCTTCCTCTTGAGAGCGGGCATAAAGGAGATAGGTTTGTAAATTTCTTTATGACGTATCAGAATATCGTGCATTTGTGGTATATGAAGAACTGGAGGCATTAGCTTTATGGATCAGACTGCTTCGGCGCGAGTCGCCTGTTTTAGCGTTGATGAAATAAACTGATTGTCTGCAGTGCGTATCTCTCGTGTTCTTGGACGAATGGTAAAGTCGAAGTGTTGGTGAAAGTCACGTCCAATGATGTTTCTTGTCGTATTGGCAATGATGAAAGGATAATTGAAACATCTTTTCAGTTGGAGAACGATATTGTGTAATCGTACCCCAAACGTCGCTCTATTGAAGTGGTCGATGCTGGTCACGCATGCTCTGGTCGCGTCTATTATGGACGGCATCGACTGAGGCCGAAGTTGGCCTGACGGTGAGGTTCTCGAGCAGGCTGATGAGGCGCTCATTGGTGAAATTTGTTCCAGCTGATAATGCGGTGGATTGGGTTTCGGACAGTCGTGAGGTGATATAACCTCGCTCTGAGGCAGGTGAGCTGTAGTGGTGTTTCTTTCACCACTTGTCTAGACGTGCGGGCAGAACGTCGTCTTGCACTTCGATGGATTCACGCAGGAACGTGGCCATCTCTTGGAGTGCCGGAAGGAGCTTCTGTATGAATAGTCGCATTAGGATTTCCTTGGGCAGGTTGAATTCCAGGGCTTTCTGATCCATCTCCCTAAATAGCTCAGAAGGCGTGCGGCTACCGAGGGACATCAGGCTCATTAATTCTGTAAGCCTGTCTTCTTGATCTTGTGTCAGGCTTTGCTTGACTGCACGTTGCAGGCTCTGCCATGGCTGCGCACATGTACCCTCAGAGTATTGATGCAGTATGTCTTTAAGTCCGCGTCAGAAAGACATTGGGATTGTCTCCCAAGCCCTCAAAAATATTGAACCCTCGTCTGTTATATTGGCCACCTTGGCCAATAATGTAACGTCGTCGATCCACGCGTCAGTGTAGTCTGGATCGAATTGGCATATTTTATACTAAGTCCATGTGTTGGTGCGGCCTGTTGCTGGGCTCGCCACCGGGCTTCCTGCATTCCCTGAGCTGGACGTCATCTTATGTGTGTGAGTGTTGTCGAGAATAGATGGCAGTGTTACATCGTCCTCACCCGTCATCGTGCGGCTGTCTTCGAGCATTGTGATCTCGAGAGTGTGGCTTGCTGTGACTTGTGTCTTAGGATTTACTTTCTTTTGTGGCATTCATCCAAAGTGCTTGATGTTCTCAAAAGCTAGATGCTGACCAATTCCTTGTTGGCTGTGAGTTCGACGAAATAGGGCACCATTTATATAGGATGTTTTGTTATTATAGCAATAGCTTTTTCGGGGTAGCTGTCTATTTTGTAATGATTTCCTACATTTTCATGGCGATTGTTATCCCAACCCATTCCATGATCAGTCCCTGACATTTTCCAAAGAGTGAAGTAGGAAAACTCATCCATTTTCAGACGTTTATTACAAGTGGTGTAGCTAAGCATAAATCAATTCACAGTTAAACAAAACGGACCTTGCTCTAGACGTCGACAAAACGATATACACACGTAATTCTCAGGAAAACAAACGTCTGAATCGTGATGAACATATGTAAATAATTGAAGATATATGATGATATAAATCCAGATTGATTAGCAATTTAATTTAAAGTCACTCGTAAATATTGGCATTGATAATTGATGGATAAAAATCGTGTAAAAACAGTCATTAAAACATCACAAAGAATTATTCCACTGTTTGCTAGGTTTTAAATTGTTTTAATTATAATAATTTATGGAACTCTGGTGTCCTGATGCCTAGAATCATATCTGAACAATAATTAATAGTGTAAACTGAGATTAATGCAAAAAAAGGCAATAAATCCACATGGGCACTATAATCCACCGCAAGTTACCTGCGTATTGCGCGCGGGTGTGTATATTTATTAAACAAAACCCTATTAATTACAATTAAATTTGCCGTTCAAGAAATCTCAAATGCAACTGCTTGAAACTCACAGTGATTGTTTCTAAAATCACAGTTAAGAGAAATATTGTGTAAAAACAGAGTTAGATTATTTGAGCTCAAAGAGCATTATATTTGTCAAAATTAAACATCGTTGGGTTG
>JAQBSW010002161.1:0-109876 GCA_029291075.1 Eudiplozoon nipponicum | reverse complement strand
TGCATCCCCTTTGAATGGGATGTTCAGGTATACTGCTTTCTTTTCTGACCCGTAATACGTCTTTTTCTCTTTAATTCCCCTTTTAATAATTGATTCAATTAACATTCCGGGATAGTAATTATACATTAAATCGTTAATTGCTTTATTATATCCGTTTTCTTTTGAATCTGCACTATCCAACTTGTCAATTCTCGAAAAGCAGCCACGAAATGTTGATAATTTATATTGAAACGGCACAAAACTGCATTAATACAAATACTGAGGATATTTCTATTTTACTTTACGCAAAGGTTAACAGTGGTAGTTAATATATTGTCTAACTTACTAAATTTAATTTAAAAATTACTTTTATTTTTATTTATTTTCCTATACAAAGAACAAAAATAATATAAAAATACTGAAGATCTCATTCACATAGTTGTGATTGTGAAATAAATAAATAAAAGTTTTTAACAGCAATCATACTAATAAAATTAATAATATTGATAGAAACAGTACATATAATCATATTAATAATAATAATGAATACTACGGTGTACCTGTAATGTACAGAAAGTTGAAATGTATGATTTTCTCTCAATATAAACGCAACATAGGGAAACAGCTTCCAAGTGGTTGGAATGCCAGTAGAATTGATCACATCAAATATTTAAGAGTTCGTAAAGACATATTGTGGAAAAATTTATTTTTTAGTGGCGTAAAAATTGTACAATTTAGATTACATCGTATACAAATCAAATATCATTAGATGTTCTCTTTAAAATGCGATATATTTTAAAGTTATACACATGTATGATTATATCCGATAATATAAAAACTACTTATGTTATTCAATAAATTTTGATTTTTACTGTTCTGCAAGAGTATCCGTGTTTTTCCTAGTCAAGGTGTATTTTGTAAGTTTTCAGTTATTCAGAATATTTTTAATTGTATTTCATTTGGTTAAATTGCGTGATTAAATACATTTACTGATGCAATTGGAAATCATAAGCTTATTATTTTCATCGCGCATATACATCTAGTGGCGTAAAAAATGTTGTACAAATTTTAGATTACATCGTATACAAATCAAATTTCAATAGATGTTCTCTTTAAAATGCGATATATTTTAAAGTTATACACATGTATGATTATATCCGATAATTAAAAAAACTGATTTATGTTATTCAATAAATTTTTGGATTTTTACTGTTCCGTGCAAGAGCATCCGTGTTTTTCCTAGTCAAGGTGCGTATTTTTTTGTAAGTTTTCAGTTATTCAGAATATTATTAATTGTATTTTTCATTTGGTTAAATTGCGTGATTAAATACATTTACTGATGCATATACATCTAATTAATTTATTTTTTTTTACAAAATACTGTAAAATTCGTTAAAGTGAAGCATCTTCAATAAACATAAAAAGGAATTTTTTTCACGCAATGTTCAAAGATATGTCACTAAAATTTGTTGAACGTGAACAAGTTCATTACTTGATTCTCATCTTTCATCTCTGCCGCCATTGCTATACTTCATTTCGCAAATACCTGAAATAAATTTTGTCTTTGTTCACGTATTTGCAAAACAATACATGACGCAAGGGTAATCAATTATTAACGCATTTATTCTAATTAACTCAAAATATATTCCGCCCAAAAGGTGAATAATTCAAGTGTGTTATCAGATTAGCCCGCAACCGGCAAGCTGTCTGTCTGATGTTCTTTGAATTCACTGCGATATTCGACAATATGTGCATCTAATTATCTCGATCTATTTTCAACGGCTATGGTCCTTATTATCTCTAATAAATCCAAAAATTTCTAGTCACAATTTTAATCATTTCTTGAAGAGGTGAGCATTGACTTCCACGTGCGAATTAAAAACAACAAATATACATGTAATATGCGCCTACGATTCACCTTTTAAACTGCTATACTGGAATACAAAAACCATCAGTTTATGTTGTTTTGTTTAAAAAATGGTCACAATGGCAATTATACATAAAATGTGTTAGAAAGTATTATTCCAGAATGTGAAATGCAGTGAAAGCATACTCGAACATCAATCTGTAGTCAAAATTGATATTAGTTTTGTAAGAATGTCACATTTATCACAAAACAAAGCATGTTTAGTAACAGAAGTTAGTGCAACATTAGTCTTATTTTGCACACACCAGGTTGGTAGGTGCTCCAACGAGCGGGCTCCAAATCTTCTAGTTCATCACCCAATAAACGGACGTCTACAGGCACAGCTCCAATTGTAGATAAGGCTGGATGGAGAATGCAAAGAGATTTTGTCTTTTACACTGGGTAGAGTAGGCTTGTCTTTCGATATAACTAAGACTAGTTCAGCTTAGAGATATGTCAAAGCCAATGTCTATCGCAGATCAAAAATGTATAATCTACATATTGGTTGTATTGGTTAATTGCACTTAACAGTTCAATTTTCATTTTCATTAGCATACACATGAACATATCAGCCCTAATCAGAACCAAAGCAAAACATATCGAAAGACAATCTTTCTGTCTGTACAGTTGACAATTGAAAATGATTGCGATTTCTGAACAACAAAAATTAAGTAATAATTACAAACGCAAATTACTCCATTTACAGTTTGGGAAATTCTCCCTGGCATACATACGCACAAACTCAATATTTTCTTTTAACGGAATATTATTAAACGATGATGTAACCCAAATGAACGCAATCAATGAATTTTAACGTTCAATATGTCGACCTTTTCAACAATTTCAACAAAAATCTTTTACATTGTTTTCAGGTGGGTGATTTCTCATCAGTATCAATATATTAATCAACCACTTATTTCATTTATGCGTTGACATACTAGTAAGCAAGCCTAATGGTCTCAAAGGAATACTTTTTTCATGCGTCTTCAGTAAAGCATACAATCAGGGCATTTGCTTTACAACCGACTTTATTTTGCTTTCCAACAACAAGTGTAATCCGCTCCCATTTTAACCAATATGGCAACTCAATCGAAATTATAATATCTATTTTTTTCTATTGCAAAACCTTTAACGTCATTTTGCAAATTTCGAACTGAAAATCAAGTAATTCACCCTAGATACATACCCATAACGACCTATGATGACCAAGCCAGATTCCCTTATATAGTTAAAGAATAAAACGATCACGATCTATGGCCAAAACATGTAAAGCTGTCATGTGAGAATTGCTCATAGGAGATTTCATTGTTTGTGATGAATATTGATATTGGTGGCGAACGTCGACAAGCTTTACTTTAAATCAATGCGGTCTGTCAAAATTTTTCATTTTAAATCAGATAACTGTTTGAATAGTGATTCAAGCTCTGTTTCTGTTATTAAAATTTTTTCTTGTCATGAATGCAAAACTTTTTCCGTAATTGAAAGTCTGCCGTCGATAAGAGGTCAGTTTCTTCTTTGAAAAATAAGCAAAAAACGTTTTCAGATTGAACACTTTAAAACGGAGTGAATGCGTCAGCTTTTTGATAGCACTATGTTCATTTTTACCCACAAAACTATGATCTAGTTTAGAAAACTCGATTTTGGCAAAAAGACGGCGTTTATTCAAAGCATCAGATAAATAACATCTTCAGTCGAAATTTAATTTGCTTGTTAATATATTTAATAAGTGACTGTCTTGTTTACACAAACTTTGGCTAAATGATTTTTCTAACATAAAGCGAAATCGAATTGTTTTTACATTTTGTTTTGCCATGTCTTGTCAAAATACTTACTTGATAATTTTTCAAGAACCAGGCCGGATTTTACAAAACTTTCTACTGTTGGTTAATAGGACTCAAGGTTTTTGGCAAAAAGTATTCTATTGCAACAAAATAACGCTTTAAAATTTGCTACAATAAAGATGATTTATTTGAAATATTAAAGATAGGCTTATCAGATATACTTCAGGCATAGTTCCAGAAAAATTAAAAAATTCAGAGAACGCCACAAATAACAGTCTTATTATTTAAAGTATAAACTTAGCGTTGAATAATGACAGATTGGGAGTGGTTAGTTGGAACTTTAGGCCTAAAGGAATGTCAAATAGGCTCCACGTAATGGAATATCCAACCAAGTTAATTTAGATAGTATAAAATTGAATATTGAGTGTGGTGTGCGGAAGGTTTGCTCAGTATTTAGAGAAATATGTTCTGAAGCAGACATGCCCAGGTTTGAGTCCAGGCCACGGCAAATTCAGGACAGATCGTGGTGAGTTACCATTAAGGACAAAACCGACCTACTGGATGAATTTACTTTTCTTCATTATACAATGCTTAATTTATACAGACAAACGTATTTACGTAATTCGAAAGGTGTTTATAATAACAGTGCAGCTATGTTTCAGGTTATTAAGACCGACAGCGCTACCAATGTGCACTAAATACGAAAAATTGCATTATTTCTCGCATTTAAACCATCAAAATATAACCTAATAAAAAAGTTGTAGTTTTGTCTACTCTCTCTCTCTCTAATTATATTTCTCTCTCTGTCTACATATATATATCTCCATGATAAACATATCAAAATGCTTTCCAATGTATGTGTCAACTTAAAATTTAAATCGATAGTAGCATTATGCCAGTCTGACTATCTGTCTTGTAGCTTTGAAAATGATCAATGAGCTGTATTTACCTATTTCACAATTGGAAGAATAGTTGGCAAAGAGGTCAAAAACCCTTTAAATTTTTTGGAGTAGTTAAATGCATGTTTATTGTTTACATAAAAAAGTTGCAATTTCCAAAATACGATTTACGTTAAAGAAAAGATCGTATCTTCATTACAAAATAAAATGATCGCGGTGGAAATCAACAAAAAAGACATTTTTAGACTAGTTACGTGCATTGTTTGGAATTATAGTGTCTGGTCAGAAACATTGAATTAATTCCATCAATTTTTGAAAATTTCAGATAAATACGAAAACCATTTTATTTAAACAGCAATATAAGGCAGCAAAACTGTCATCCATCATACGTGTCAATACGCATCGTCTTTCCAAGTTCATCAACAGTGTAAAAAGAAAAGAAGTTTAAATGAGAATAAAATCGGTATATAAATCAAACAGGAAAAAAGAAAATTATATCAAATCGTCGAACAGCATAGCAAAACTACCGCCAGTCGCAAGCACTATGTTGTTCGCCGACTGGTTAAAAACAATGGGATTGGTGTTTACTTCACTCTCGCAAACTTGATTTAAAGAATTGTTTTCACCACCTGCGTAATCAATTATTATTTTATATATATATGACAGAATCCATCTGGCCAGATTGAATGAATCACAGCGAAGCAGACGAATCAGACTCACGCAGCCAGACAATTTGACAAATATAATGATAATCAATTCTACTGCTTATACTCAAGCTATGTTACAGATTCCTAATGACAACATTAACTTTCAACGTGATGCCTCAGCTACATTAGAAGATACTATAACAAAAAATCTAAACGGAAATTCTACTCAAATCGAACTTAAGCACAAATCGAAACCTAGGATAAAAACGCATCTATTACAGAGTGTAACAATGCAAATCCAGTAGGTTCAACACGACTGATATTATATGAACAGTAGTCAGCAATATCGAGCTTCCCAGTTTCAGACCCATATCATGAATGGTCAACACTCCGCAACATGGAGGAGCCTGATTATTATACTGTAATAGAAACGATACAATTAAATGAAGATTGGAATGCGGACTTGAATTAGGATTAGAAGAAAGAATAAAGTTATTTATAGTTATCAAACCCATATTTACTAGTAATACGTGAATATCTGCGATTATCACTATTAGAAACATTTCCAGATCTGGACGACATAAACGAGATTCCCAATTTCTAGATATATTTTGCAGACAAACTGACGGAAAAGGCATGGGTAGTCCTCTTGGACCAGTTTCAATAAACATACATGGGCTCTATTTAGAAATAACTGGATTATAAATATTTATCATTGGAGTCAATACGTACGTATGTTATGTTGGCGATACCCGCAATGCCGTTGGTAAGGATAAAGACACAAATGCAGTGCAATATCCTATAAACAGGGTCAATCTAGCAATTCAGTTTAAATTATAAGATGAAAAAACGGATATATTTAATGTATAGATGCAGATTTAACGAAAGTTTTGGAAGGTACCAACTTTTGATCGATTCAATAAAAAGCAAGCTAGACTGGAACGAATATTCATTATTACAATAGTGTACCAAAGGCTTACAATATAAACTTTAAAATCAATTTGGGCATACGAATATGCAGGATTTGATCATCTGGTTCGCGCAACGTTGAGGAATAGCGACTATTCCGTTTGGTCTATGGAATATAATTTGAGGCAAAGTTATAAAATAAAAACTAATATGGATGAAAGCATAATACCTCACAGAATAACGATAAATATTCGCGTTTGAAGTGATCTTCCAGTCAAAAATTTGAAAAGAAATAAATTCGACCGATAAAAGCTTTGTTTTTTGTCTATACATTTGAAAGTTCTGTCCATTACAAAATAACCTATGCAAAGTAATGAAAAAGGGCAGCCTCTCTGTGACGTCCACACCATTATCTTTATACATATTTCAATGTATTTGCAACGCTCAGTACATCGGAATGAATAAGACGTTCAAAACAAGAATAAATCAATATCTTCCTCTAACATTATAAAAATGGATGCAGCTCATCCACAAAGATGAACCATTTGTGGACATAAACTACCCAGAGGTCAAATTGTCAGTAGTAATAATATTTCATTTCGAAACGCTTTATCACATGTCACCCACATAATCAAATGCAAACCCAGAATGTATATAAATGAAAGATTGTAGAGCGAAGTTTAGTATTCTCGAAATAAATGGCCATTATCCAACTTGTTATTATGTTTTTTCTTCCTAATTAGAAATATACTGTGATTGTAGTTAATGGCAATCTCAAAACATTGGCGTAATAAATGGCTCTCACTACATATGTATCTTTATGTGTTTCGACTTTTGATTATAATGTTTGTCTAACGTAGTTCATTGATAAACACATATCCTACTACATTTTCCCGTCACAGTGGAAACCCTATTTCAGAATTCCTGTTATATACCATGTACTGAAGATTGAAGTTCATTTTATACGATAGATGACTTTACTATTGGATTTGGACTTCTTGAGTCTCTTAAAGATTATTTGAGATATTTTTAGAGATTAAATTCTCCCCATATTTTCTAATTCAATTTAGAGCGATTTTTAACTCTGATCAAATGATTGGAAGTAAGTCGAAATTGTGTTCATAATTGCCTGAAATCGATTGCAGTATGATCCAAATTGCAAATTACAGGTTTCTGCCTATTACTTACGTTCGCAATAAACTTATTTAAAGTGTCGTCACCCAGGATTTATAAAACATTTTTTATTTGTACTTTTTTGTAAATAAAGCTCTTTATGTTCTTCTTACATTTTTTGGTAACATCTAAATTCTGTCAGCATAAACAAAAACAAAGCCTTTACGTATGCAAAAAAGCAAAAGATGAACATAAAAGAGGCGAATCTGTGGGTGAAAGATAGTGAAGTTACCTTAGACAAATTGGTGATAAACAGAGGGAGGGAGAAGATGAAATAAAGAGAGAGAGAGAGAAGAAGATCAGCAACCAATACGTAGTCGAAAGTCAGCAGTATCAGTTAAACATAAAACCAATAATTCAACACAATGAAACATAACACCTGATTAAACTGCCTGGTCTCAAATTAAAGACCTGATCACAATGGTGTGTTTGAATGTGAAATTATAAAAGATTTTATCCTACATTGATATGCTCATAAATTTTAGATGTTTAGAAATCTAAAATTGAGTAAAATGGCAGTTGGCATTGAATCCGTTTCTAAGTTTTGAAACAGTTCGTAAAATCGAATACATTCTAAACAAAATTGGTATTTCGGTTTGTCAGAATGCTGTGTTTTGCATTTGACGCAAAATGTGTTTTCTGTAAGAAACGAAATATGCAAAACCTATCAAATACAAATTAAAATTTACACCGGTTTCCTGTGTCATGAAGACGTAAATATAGAGACAATAATTGAGACGACAATGATGTGAGCTCAAAATCGTTTACTTCGTAACCAAACATCCGTTTTCATACGCGTCCGCGGCCGCAGATTACGTCGAATTTTCAAATGTTTCGCTGATTTAAGCTCACGTGCGGTTATATGTGTTTCGCTTAAGGCCCAATTTTGCATCAAGAAAACCACAAGTTGTCGTTAAACAACAAGGGTTATGCCAAATCTTTAAGTTATATTGATTAAACCAACATTGAAACTATTACTTTATCTATATTCTGCCCGCATAAACTAAGCATTGCGAATAATATCGATTTAAATTTATCCTTTTGGCTTTAGTAATACCTTTAGTGCATTGATGTGTGGTTGTGCGAATAACAAAAAATGAGATTTGGGCTTTTTAGCGTTGAATTTTACTAAGATTCAAGGAACTCATTCTTGTGCCGCGAAATTACGCATTCTACAGAAAGATATTTATAACGCCCCAAAATATGTCTTAGATCAGGTCTGCACTTGAGATTGATTTACGTGATTATTGCCGTCAATCTTGAAAACAAATTAGCCATAAAAAATCCGCCATTATTTGACTTGAAAAATACCACGTGGAGAAGTGATATGCAATGAAATTTTTCATGAGCGAACTTGGATATTTGTTTTTCTGTATTATGTTTGGTGTGTCTAATAACATACAAGTGCAAATTGGACCGCAATGTTAAGCCAAAGTTGGCATGAACGGAAAGGCATAACCAATTGTGCACGTGCGTTTCGTGTTTAGTGGCGACTCATCAGTAGGAGCCGGTATGATGGCAAATCGTGCCATACTCAATTTGGTCGAACATTTATCTTATTAGGCCGCAATTATTTTTTTTGTATTTAGAATAAGTTATCTGCCATGGTCTTATGTATCCCCTCCTCAACGTGGTACGACGGTGTCAACCATGTCTCGATGGCCGATCGTACATGGACTAACGGGGCTATGGCGGTGGTGTCACCAGGGCGTGGTGGATTTCCGACCGGCAATCGGATCTCCTATAAAATACCACATGAGCCCGACGGCGGCACCATGACTCGGCGTGTGTTCCCCGCCACAAAAGGGTTCAACAGCCACAGGATTACATGGACTCCTGGACAGTACCCCGTACTTCCGAATGGTCACCGGCAACCATGCAACTTACTGCTTCCTTGCAGACTGCGCTTGGATGTGCAAAGGCTAGAGGTACGTCCTCGATCAAAAAGCCGAGTGGTCAGGGGACATCACTTGTACCAAATTCCCAAGAAACTCCATGAAATGTCACTGAAGCCGGCTTATCCTCCAAAAGGAGTCAGCCGCAGTAAACATAAACATAAACATGGTCTTATGTATAAAGGCAAAACTGTTCAAAATTACCGCCTGACCCGTTTCGAAGAAATGTACATTAATGAATGACATTCCCAATGTCGTCACGCTCTTTCAACAATATCTTCGACAAATATGGTTAATTTCTGTTGATAAATTTTTTTTCATAAATACAATGTATTTGCTAACAAAGATACATATAAATTTGTAAACAATGAAAAATATTTCGAAATTTTGCCTCAGATCCTACTCAAAATGCCTTATTTTTATCTTTGATCTAAAGGTACTACTAAATTCTGCATGAAAGAAATTTGCGTTAGCAATTATGTTAATCTGCTACATATGACAGATGTGGAAAGGCCGCTAGGAAACGGCGAGATTAGGAATTTTTTCGTAACCTCTGCTGAACGAATCAGACGTGGTATGATATAGATATCTTTATGGGGTTCCGGAAAGTTTTCGTTAGTTAACCTTGCTAAATTGAACAGCCATGCAACCGAACTTGCAACAAACATAAGCAATTGCGTTACTATATTCAATGTTGCGATCCTAATGTAAGCACCTGGCCCATTGTGCACATTCATTTGTCAGTATAAACTAAGAATTATATGGTGTAGAGTTAAAAAAGGCAATTCATCTAGTAGGCCGATTTCGTCCTTATTCGTAGCTCATCACTTACTGTCCAGAAAGTGCGGCTGTGTGGCTCATTGGTTAGTGCAACAGATTAGGAAACAGACGCTACCAGGTTCGAACCCAGTCCGCCGCAATGTCTGGCCAGTACGTGATGAGTTTTTAATATGGACGAAAATCATATACCTGACGAATTGCATACTATACACTACGCAATTCTTAGTTTATACTGGCATATTTATGTACATAATGGGTCAGGTGTTTATATCAAGATCGCAACCTTATAGTTATACTTATAACTGCCGGCGCAAACAATGTTCGTTTGATTACATAAATGGTCGTTCAAATTGCGTTTGCGCAAACGTCAACATTATCATCCTTATCTGTGCAAAAATCTGCACGACAAGGTTATTCATTAATATGGAAGTCTGAAAACCTACTGCCTTAACATGGGGATCAAATGACGGCGTATGAGCAATATAGCTTTAGGGGAACAATGTGGGAAAAAACGTTCGCATACGCATTATCAAAGAACTTAATGAAGGACACTTTAGCGCACGAACAAACAAATGTACTCATACAAATTTCTGTTGATTGCTAAGTTTCGTACGCCAAGCGCAAATACATAGAAGTAAATGCGAACTTGATATGAACATCTTTCCCATTAAATAAACTAATTATCATATAGTGCAGAAAAGATAATTAATCTAGTAGATCGGGGAAATCTTCACATACTGTGTAGAATTTTCCGTGGACAGAGCTCGATCCTGGGCACGTCTGCTTCGCAATCTGGAGCTGAAACTACTGAGCTATCCTGTGGCGGACTACACACAATTTTCAGTTATATACTAAATAATGTTCCTTGGTTAACCTGTCCTTAAGTGGTAACTGCAGGGCATCCGTCTAGACCTGAAGTTCCAACTTACCAACCCAAATATGCCCTTATACAACAGACACCACGCTACTTGAGATGCGGTATTGAAATGAGCATTTATATAATAAAACGTGTATTTGTTGCGTGGGTGGTGACAAGAAATACTTTAATCAAGGTTGCGATCCTGATATGAACACCTGACCAATTATATACATGCATTTGTCGGTATAAATTAATTATTTCATAGTTTAGAAAAACGGTTAATCTAGTAGAACGGTTTCGTTCTTGTTGGGATCTTTTCAAATGATGTCCAGAATTTTACGCGGAGAGAACACGAGCCTGGGCACGTCTGCTACACAATCTGTTTTTGTAAACACCGAGACACTAACAAATGTATGTAAATAAGGTGAAAGGTGTTTATATCAAAATTGCAAATTTGATTTAATTCATTATCATCACCACTCACACAACCAAAGTTCGTATAATTAAATAAATAAAAGTAAAGTAAACCTGAAAAGCATTCCAATATTCATTAAATTTATAACATGAAAACAAAATTAATATTTTAATTAATGCTGATATTAACTCATAAATTGAACTGACCTATATTCTAAATACATTTCTCGCAATTCTTATGTGTTCCATTTCCTTAGAAATATATTAAAAGTATATAGGTAATATAAATGTATTCGGGTTATTATAAAACGACGTTTTTTGGAAAATAACCATTGAATAATCGAATGATAGCGTAATAGTGCAAATTTTTCAATTCGTTCCGTAAATACATAAATTAGTTTCGCAGTTTTCAATTTCTTAGATTTCTATTCAATTTCGTGCATCAGAACTTTAAGCATTACAAGTTGTATTTATTTAATTTGAAGTAGTCGTGCAAGTATCTAGAGGTTAATTATGTGTTTCATTTTGAGTTTTTTCGTGAGTGTGAAAGAAACCAATGTATGATCGTGATGTTTTCCCTTCAAAATTTGGATTGACATACTATGGTTTTATGGTCATTGCATGAACGAGTTTAAATCGTTGTATACCACATTGTGTGTAAATTGGGCAAATGTGTCCCGCGCCTAAAGTCACAAGACGTGTAGATTCAAGTATTAATCAATAATTTATTTAGCATATTAAAGCGTAGATAGTGAGTTAAATGAACACGCTTATTATTTGTTTTTACTTAAATTTTATTTTAATTAGATTAAATGTATGCCGGTCGATTTTGACTGGTTACCATAACAATATTTCTGTGTAGTGATACGTGGACAGGTTATCTGAAATGCATAAAGATAAAACTTGTGAATTTTCACGTGTGGTGATGATTAGTTAGAACTTTGGTTGTAAATGGTTGCCATATGATCTCCACCTAAAAGGGGAAAAGCTAACTGAATTACATTAGTGTGTATATGACAGAAGATTGTGTGTAGTGTGCGGCAGGGTGGCTCAGTCGTTAGACCACCAGATTCCGAAGCAGACGTGCCCAGGTTCGAGCCCTGTCCGCGGCAAATTCTGGCCATTTCATTATGATTTCCAATAAGGACGAAATCAGTCTACTTGATGAATAGCCTTTTCTACAGTATACAATTTTTGGTTTATACTTAAATATGTAATTACTTAATGGGTAGGGTGTCATTATATCAATTTCGAAACCTTGATTATAGTAAATTCTTCCAGTAGATCGGTTAATTTATTAGTGGGAACTCATCACATATTGACCAGTATTTGGCGGGGACACAGCTCGAACCGGGACACACCTGCTGGATTAATTTCCGTCTGTACACTGTACCAGGAATAGTTGACACTGGTGAACGTGTGCACGTAATGAAACTGGTGTTTATATCGATAATAATAAACATAACCTATAAATATCAAAATTAAAAATTACGCTTTAATCTTCTGGATATAAGGCATACTCATTCTTATTCGGTATTTCCTAAGATTTCAATTCTGCGACTTGTTAATAAACTTCTGTGTCCATGATTCCGTGTTCTTCATTAATCAAATTCGGAGTGGCAATGCTGAATATGAACAGTATGAGCAGCTTTGTTTAAAAACCCCCAATACGTGTGAAGGCTTGTTATAAATATACTCAAATACAACGTTTAATATTAATTATTCCTTCACCAATTTCTGTGTATTGTTTGTCCATACGATATTTTGTTATTCGCAAATTATAGTCATACCTTAAAGATTAAAAATGATAATATTAGAAATTGTACTAAAACCAATACGACTACATATCATACTAATAATACTACAAATAACAGCTCCACTAATAAACATATTTTAACACAAATTATAGTATCAATGATTATAATAACAAAGGCTTCTTCATTGGGAATATTTATGTCTTGATAACCGGTTGAAATCTGCAATAAACAAAATTAAAATTAATTATAGCCTACTGAAGCGCATAAACCATATTTAATTATTTTCATTTTTTGTAGAATAATTTTACATAACAAGATAATTAGTTTCATTTTTTGTAAAAGCGCTTAATTTGAGGATGTGAGATTTTTTGCCAAATATTAATTTAAGTACTACTTTCAATATTTCCAATGCAACGTATTAAATGTCTAACAAACCATAGTGCAAAAACAGAGATTTTTACAATGTTTAAAAAATAAAATTTTAAAAAGGCATCATTATTTGCTCTGAGCTATTTGAAATGAAATTTGTGCTGGGCGATGAAGGTTCAGTTTTGCCGCCATTTCAATTCTGTCGAAATAGTTTTCTGACATGTGCCAAAATAGTTATTTTCCTTAATGGGATAATTAATAAATTGAGTAGCGTTGCTTACAGCCAAGTAAATAGTAAATTTTATTATTTTGGATTACATTTTAATTAATAAATCTTCGTTTTATGTTCAATGCACATTGGGCTGAGACGCTTTCATAAAAGGCATTAATGTAAGGCGAAATTTTTATTAAAGTAGCTACGGAGATAATTTTTTGTGTTGCTTAAGTTAAAAAAAAATAATTTTTTACGTAAATTGTACCATTTCTATACTTGTAAATTTGCTTTATTCTCTTAGAAGAGATAACCGTGAATTTGAAAGTCACAGGCAAACAGCTTCAAAAACGCTTTTCCGAAGATCAAGTCAACAGTTCGCTTATTCCTGTTAGAATTTTAACCTGCGGTTTAGCCAAAATCAAGGCAAACTTAAATTTTAATTCTTCCGCATTTAGGTCTGCAGAATAAATTTGAGTAAAATGTCCTTCTTTTTGTCAAACGGACCGCAACAAACATAATGCCCATTAACTGATAAGTTTGTAAAGTATTTTTAAAATGATTTTATTGAGAACGATAGAAAAGTTTATAAAGGCGATTTGACCAAAATTTCAATGTAACAAATATTGTTTTACTTTTAGCTTTAATAAATATTCCCGTAAACTTGACCTAATTTTCAAGAATGGTTTTCCATCACTTAAATAGGAGTGAAGAGATCATGTTATTTTTCAACCTTCGATGATTCGACTGGGCAATTTTTAAAACTTAATCTGCCTGGAATATCAGGATAGATATTATAATTCAAAGTTGGAATTTAGAATAAAAAATAGAAAACAAAATTTGAATTATTCAAACCAAATTTATGAACTGATTTTGAGATAGACGGGATGGATTTGAACTTCAAGCTCGTAAGATTGATTTAGATAACTGTTACCACCAAACGCAGAATCATTGATCATGCGATTGTATTATATATATATATATATATATATATATATATATATATATATATATATATATATGCGTGTGTGTGTTTGTGTGTGTGGGTAGGTGGGCGTGTTTGTATGTGGCAAAATCCGCAAAATTTAATGTGTGTCACTGCACAGAGTTTGTACAGTCAGTTTACCGTCGTACCTTGCTGATGATCACGGACGGTCAAAATGTGTCAGAATGTGTGACTGATGGTGGTTTATCTATTTTGTTCTACGTCTGGTTAAACACAATGTAATCGGTGTTTAATTCAAGCTCACCCGCGCAATCATTGATTGCTTGAAAGATTTTCTAACGTTGAAATAAGATAAAATATATTTCCCAATTTTTTTTCGAAAATTATAATATACTTGTTAAAATAACGACAAGGAAATGAGGGGGAAAGCAAATTCGTATTATAAGTGAACACTGTTTTTTGTTAAGGTACTGTATTAATAACAAAGCCTAGATATTTTATCAGGAGGAATATTTATTTAGTATTGCTAGTGCGCACTTTGATTACCTTCATATACGATAGCCAATCTTTTATACGTAGGAGAATACGACAATAAGATCGGAGCATATTTTATTATAACAATAATCTACTGCCTAATGACTTCCCGAATTTCGGGCAAAAAGGTTTAAATAATCGCTAGCAAGGCTAGCTTCAACATTTAGGTATATTCGTTTTAAAATTTATCTTCAAATTTATTTTCGTGCCAGTTTTTTACATGCATAACTCATTGGATTCTAGTTATATTTATTCATCGAGTGCACAATTATCTATCATAGATAGCTTTTCTTTTGTGTTACCTGTCAATTATACTTCCTATTCATCCATCAAGCAATGTATTATAACAAGCCTGCAGACTGGAGCAGCATTGGCGTTTGTAACTAGTTACACAACACAGCATAACTGTCGTCAGCAACACATACTTAAACAGGTGGAACTTTCATGTTTTTCATCAGGGTGTTGTGTACAACAGAAAAACGAAGATTACAACACAATGCGAAAAAACTTAATTAAAAGCATGTGGCTTTTACCTTTATTAATTTTTTAATTGTTTGAGATTGACTGGAGTTTTGGTTATGGAATAATAAGCCTTTTTTGCAACTTTTGCCGCACAGATATTTAATAAATTATTGATTTCGTGATTGGCGAGAAAATATTTTTTAATAATTTAAGATTTGGGCAAATTACTTTTAAACAGTTGATTGATTCCTGTTTGCGAGTTTCATTGTTGACTTGATGCCCAACTTGTAAGTAAAAAATGTACTAGACTGTTTTACTAACAGCAATTTACCTTTATTAGCCGGGTTACTAAGGAATTGTGTTGCAATTCATTTCACGTTCGTAAATTTAAATTTAATAATATTTATCTTTAAAATATGTTTCATTATCTGAACAAAAATAAATCTCTATGTCTATCTATATCTTCCACATTATATGGGAAGGGATAGGACATTTCTACTAAGGAAATTAGCAACAGCGAGAATGTTGAAGAATAACTCGGATCAGAGATCAACAAATTTAGAGAAAGCCAGTCCACGAAGCCCGCCAATAGACTTGAAAAATAGCAAAAAACTGACATCTTATTCGTATATACTGTAAAGTGAATAAAAGAGAGATTTGGTTATAAAACCCATCAAACGAATTATAATGAAATCGAAAAAGTTAAATCATTTGATATGGAAAGAAATATAGTTAATTTATACGTTAAATATAAATTATTTTATGCCAATATTAGAAGGAATAGGAAAAAAAAAATTTTTGCTGTATAATTTTAAAACAAATAATGATATCGATTTTATAATTTTATCTGAAACTTGGCTCAGTCAGACCATTGAAAATGATGAATTTGAAATACCTTAATATTCCTTATTTAGAAGAGACATTATTGGATAAATGGGGTCGATGAGAATTTATTTATAGTAAAACTTTGTTTAATACGAAAATTTTAGATAACTGTGAAAAAATTACTATCATTGATTTTATATCTATACAAGATGATCATTTGATCTTAACGGCGCTATATAGACCTCCTTATGTATGTTTAAATGATGGTTCTGTTTACCAATTCTTTTCAATATATTTTGAACTTTCATGATGACAACGTGGTAGTAGGCGATTCTAATAAAATCCATTACTGTGGAATAACCAATCTATTGCCTAATGGTAATCTTAATCTAATTATAAACAACTCAAATTAATTTAAAGAATTGGGTTACAAAAAAAAATATTTTACGGTGAGATAACATAAGCAACAAACGGCAGTAATTTAAACAATAGAATTCACACGTGCAATGTTCTGTAATTAATAATAATTGAGTGAATATTTTTATTATGAATGTTTTTTTATGTTAAGCACAATGGTAAATTTGGTTCTTCTGTTAGAACTCAATTACTTTACCTCTTTCATAATTCTACGTTTACGGATATTATACCAAAAATACATAGAAAATTAGGCAAATTAAGAATTAATTGTAATAATTTACAGAAATATAGTCCTACCAATAGTATAAAATTTGAGGTTATATTTGATTGATAATAAAGTTAATTTATCACAACTGATAATCCGTCAACGATCAGAAAGAATCATACTGACTTAACTAAAATGCAATCCTAGACTTGGGTAAAGAATTATAAATGATTACAATAAATATATAGAGAAATTAACGCGCATATTGCCGGTGGATAAAATTGAGTATGAATTTCACTGTGAATTCAAGGAACTATTTATTTATTTGAAATGTAACCCACGAAATGAAAACCATATAATAGATGTAACTGATTTTAGGGTAATGAGAAATCATAACTTATTATAGCCAGTAAAGCATTGGTAAAATTAATGTTCAAAGTACAATCTCAAAAAAAGTCACCTTAGTATATCGATTGATAGACTAGTCCAATTATGAATGTGCTATTCGTCTTTAAAAACAGAATTGTGAAAGATAGAAAAAATTCAAAATCGAAATTTTAACGATCGTATCTTAACCGTTGCCTAAGAAATGTAAGCCAACGTGTGCCAATGCTTATATACTAAATTCTATTTTCCCTTCATTTATTCAGATGATCGAATGACTGATACTAGATCAATTAGAAATTATGTTTCCAGTTGATTTTGATTCAAGCCAACGTGACTATGCAAAAGATTGATCAACAATTAATTCCGTGCTTTACATGTAGAATCATGTTATTACCCTCAATTATAAAAAGTTGGATGCATCAGTAGTCTTTACCGATATCTAAAAATCTTTTAGCTCTGTATAATTTTATGCCAATTTGAAGGGGATTAATTCATTGAATGTCGATCCGAATATCTCTATATTAATGAGACATTATTTATATTATACGAAAATTAATGTAAATTTATTTGGTATCAAGACAACTGAAAGTAGCATGTGGTTTTACATAAGAATAAAGCTTGGAATCCATTTTATTTCAAATAATATTTGCGCATTTGAAAATTAAGCTCCTTTACGGTCAAGTTTGAAAATTCGCCAATTATCTAAATATCAGCTTTCCAATAGAACCAAAGAAATATGGAGCTCTCTAAAAATAACATAATACTAGATTTGTATGACATGAGTAGGTATTTAATAACATTATGGTTGAGAATAAACGGTAAAAAACACAAGCGTTAAAAATCGGTACTAGGGCAGAATTTAATCATGTTTATTTTCATGATGCTGTGATAAATTATGTTTTTGAGATCAAACTTCAGTAAGAAGTTAAGGATTTAAGCATAACTATTCAATGTACAGCTTCTGCTGCGGGACATATTGTAAGAATAGTTGGCTGTTTTAAGAAAAGATGGGCGCTAATAAATAGAATAACTTTTCGAATGGTATAAAATTACAAATGTATATCATTTGGATTAGGCTGATAGTGGAATATGCCGCAGCTACCTGAAACCAAATGAAAAAGGGTTTGTTAAATAAGCTAGAAGCTGTACAAAGAAAAGTTTTGAAACATACTATCCCTGTGTCCCGAACCATATATGCCAGCAAAATATAGTTCGTATTAATGCAAACTTTATGGTTTCGGAGGAAGTGCTATTGAATAAAATTATTCAACCTAAATCAGTAGACTGGAGCCTATATGAATCAAATAGTTAATATTAATGTAGTAGGGAAAAGATTCCGACATTTAGTGACCTCTCCTACTTTGGTGGGGCATATGCGGAAAAGATACTTTATTTATCGAAAGTTCATGAAATTTACTGTCAACTGCCAAAAAAGCTTAAAGAAACGCCTCCAACTAAGTTGTTCTTCAAAATTTTATTTACTGAACTAAGTAAAATATACTATCCTATTGATCTATTGAATATTTATTATGACAATAATTTCTCGTATTAAAACAAAAGACATGGATAAATGTGATCAGCGATTTTATATCTACTATTTTGTTATTATATTGGAAAAGCTATGCTTCATTTAAACATGTTCATTATCATTACATATAAACAATTGTTTGTCATAGTTCTCACATTTTATCTTATTCTATCCAGATATCGTGTCAGAAAAACTCGATGACAAATATATTACTATTGACAACATAAAGTATTTTATACGTGCAATCAAATATAAAGGCAGTTTTTTACTTATCATAATAACTGTATCGAAATTTGATATAGCATACGCAATGATATTTATGCAGGATTTTCAGGTGCAGATAAATTCTTTAACAAAAGTTTTGCGACTTACATACTTAATTGAGACATAATTGACATATTTATGTTATTTGATACTTTTTAGCTCATAAATTTTCTAATATTATTATATATTTAATGGAACATGTGTGGTTTGAATCCAAATAAAGATATTCTATTCAATTCTAATAGGATGTTGATCATTGGTTTTTGCAAAAAATATACAATTATGCAAATAATATTTGTAACTACATTGCTAGATCTATCCTACATAAACTTCCACACATTTCAAGCAAAAATAAATACTCTTTCTAATATTATTGTTTTACTAGATTCAAATAAATTGACTTTATTCATATTCCTAGCGAAATTATTTTATTTTTAAACAAATTCAACAAAGGCAGACACTCTCTTACAACTGTTTGATTAAGCTTGCAGGTCACGCTGATTATTATAATTAATGATGAAGAAAATTATTCAGACATATAATAGAAAAACCCGTTGATATTAAAATTCACTTTTTTACTATAATTCGGAAATCAAAGACTGCGAATTGATAGATTATACTATGAGTAAAATTAATACATTTATTCTAGGGGATCAGTTACATCTACACGTACAACCTTTCCGGAGCGCATGAAATGAACCTTCAGTTACGTAGTAATCGATAAATAATTATTCACTGTACAATTATTGATCACCAGGGTCATCTGAAATGCAACAAATAAAACTCAGATTAGTCACTATGAGTACTGCTTTATTTTTTAATACGAATTATAATTATGTTAAAATTTTTATTTGTGCTGACATCATCCAGTGTGTCTATAACAGGAATTTAAATTCAGTGATCAGTTGCCCTCCAGGTTTAATGTATAAATAGTTCACTTTTACAATATTAATTGAGTTAACTTACATAATTGTATTTTGGTCGTATATTATTAAAGAATGATTTCAATAAATACTGCAGAACTGTTGCGATTTTACATGGAATATTTTGTGTTTAAAAATAAATATCGATAAAAATGTCCACATATAATTTTAATGGGGCTTTCCAGAATAGTTTTTTCTATCAGGTGTAATTATTAGTACATTTATTTGGATTCATTTAGGAATGACATGAAACGACAAAGTTTTCTATTTATTAAACTTGCAATAATTTCCACAAAAATAAAAAAATATCCGAAAAATTTGAAGATAATTCTTTCGTTTGAAAACATTACCTTTTCTACTATATATATATATATATATATATATATATATATATATATATATATATATATATCGAGAGAGAGTTCCTCCATTATTGTGCATTTGAAAATTTTATTGAGAAATAAATCATGTGTGGCAGTATTCACTTATTATGAAGCGGATACGCGCTACACATTTCAAGGCCATTTTCTAGACGCACTAACAAAAATTGACTATCATAACTAATAATTTATATAATCAATTTTCTAAACGCAGGCATAGAGCTGGATTAAAGACACACAATAAAATAAGGAACAGGAGTCGGTAATCGCGCATGATGTGAATCACACACACACACACACACACACAGACAGACACTCACCAACAATTACCCGTGTATATTCAAAACATGTATGAATTTTAAAAAAAAATTAATTTAACGATAAAGTATATTGCATACAACAGCCTAAGCTATGTGTAATTCTTTTTCGTTTTTGGCTTCGAATAACACTTCGAAATACACATTGTTTGGGGCATTTTTTTTATAAACAATGTGTTCAGCTATTGCGGACTGTTTTCCCTATGCCAACTATGCATAGTTCAAAATGCTGTTGAATTTGCTTCTTTATAAGTTGACTAAACCAGCCTACATAACGCATTGGCAGCTATAGTATTTTTAGAAATAAACAATGAAGGACTGCTCGATTACATGGAGATGATCCTTTACATTTGTACTTGAACGATGTATTTTAATATAAGCAAACATGATGTAGATTCTTTAAATCAAGTTTGCGTGCTTGAAGTAAACACCAATCCCATTGTATTTAACCAGTCATCGAACAACATAACAAAACTACTGCCAGCTGCAACGCACTGACGCGTTTCGACCTTCCATGATCATCATCAGAGTACGACGGCAAATTGACTATCGATGATCAAACTGCATTGAATATATATGGAAATCAAATTTAGATATGCGGCTCTCACCTCTAGCAGTCTTGCATACATTGAACTTGACTGGAAATGTCGGCTGCACAATTTCTATGCAGTCACGAATATTAACTGTTTGCAGCTTTCGCCACATATAAATATATAGGCAATACAATTTAAACAATAATTGATTGCGCGGGTGGTGGTAACAATTCTTTAAATCAAGTTTGTGTGCTTGAAGTAAACACCAATCCCATTGTATTTAACCAGTCATCGAACAACATAACAAAACTACCGCCAGCTGCAACGCACTGACGCGTTTCGACCTTCCATGATCATCATCAGAGAACGACTGCAAACTGACTATCGAGGACCAAACCGTATTGAATATATATGGAAATCAAATTTAGATATGCGGCTCTCACCTCTAGCAGTCTCGCGTACATTGAACTTGACTGGAAATGTCGGCTTCACAATTTCTATGCAGTCACGAACATTAACTCTTTGTAGCTTTTGCCACATATACATATATAGGCAATACAATTTAGCAATAATTGTTTGTGCGGGTGATGGTAACAATTCTTTAAATCAAGTTTGCGAGCTTGAAGTAAACACCAATCCCATTGTATTTAACCAGTCGTCGAACAACATAATAAAACTACCGCCAGCCGCAACGCACTGACGCGTTTCGACCTTCCATGATCATCATCAGAGTACGACGGCAAACTGACTATCGATGATCAAACCGCATTGAATAGATATTGAAAAGCCAAAATTTTAATACTTCAGGTGTACTGACATATATTTTCTTTTGATTGGGAATGGTTCCATTGATTTTTGACGCTGTTTAAATATTGCGTCTGCCTCAATAAAAATTTACCGTTAATGTGTTCAAATAACATTACTTTGGAAACCTTGACTTACTGGCGTTAAAACTCTTCAGAACAGATTTCTTAACGAATAAATTGCGCGTCCAATTTCTATTTTGCGAAAGTAAGACACGCGCTGTGTTAATGGATGTATACAGTCCTGGCAATTACGTGTACGAAATAATTTCCTTTTCAGACTAATCTGCCTGTCTTAATAACAAAATGTTAAGGTAAAATCGTGTGTTAGGCTAAAGGTTTTCGCACTCGCATTTAAAATAAATGTAGTGGACATCGCCGATGATATTTTCAAGCATTTTATGTGTTTAGACATCTTCAGTTATTGCTATGAATGTTTTGTCAGCATACCTAGGATATTTATTACAATAGCTTTCATTAAGTGAAATTATATTTTATGATTTCAGGTAGAACATATAGGCATAATCCTTTGGACATTCTAACTGACGGCACCTCGTTAATCCATCGACTTGCATAAAATATTGATAATATAGGCCTACGCTTGAGAAATTACACACGAACTTCCCATCATAACTCACTCAACGTTCGTGAAATATGGATCATGTAGGTATAAGCTTGAGGGCTTTCTAATGAAGTTCCCGTCGCCAGTGCATTGACGTGCGTAAAAAATTGATAATTTAGGCACAAGCTTACAGACTTTCTAACCACTACATCGATATGCTTGAAATATTAATCATTGAAGGTGAATTAAACATTTTTATTGCGCGTATTAAAGATAATGTTTAAATTAAATGTGCGTATGGAGAATGATAAGTGGCTGCGCACAATATACGCACAGAATAACTTCAGTAGGTATATCAATAAGAATGCACGTAAACAGATATTTTAATAATACGAAATTAGTTTTGATCCTCGATATTGAACAATTTTACTTCATTTCCAATTATATAGGTATCACAAACACAATTATTTGACATTTCAATTTGTACTGGTTGTCGAAATGCTTTTATCCCCTGTCAGGCTGGTCTGTAGATAATCATAATGGCGACAATTTGATCGCTTCAAATTCGTTTGCACTTCCAGAATGCCGCAAATTCCGATCGCGCGTGTACCAAGTGATTTTAATAGAATTCGTATCATAAAAAAATTTATTGATTTGTTTTACGCAACGTTTGTATTCGACCGAAATGTTAAATCCTCGGTAGTTTCCAATCTATTATGATTGGGTTGGAACGGTTTAAATTATTTTTCGTCAACACATATTTTGACAATTTGACTGTATATAATCATTGGCATTTTTAAGAACGATATCTTAAACTTTGGCTCGCTTCATTACTGTAAATTTTGGTTGAATCGCAATTCTTTGGCATCCTTCTACATGTGCCCTATTTATACAATTGAATCGCTTGTGTCTCACTGAACAATATTTCTGGAGAACATGTATTTCAGGTTTAAAAATAGACAAATGCATTCCCTTGAAAAATTGCTGATGTAACATCTTCGGATAGATTCTCCAGTGCAGCTTCGTTCTTGTATCTGTCATATGGTTGATATCTTTCGGGTATATGTAAATATTTAGTGGAGTCAAATTCGTAAAGTTGAAAAGTAACGCCCCGTTTTCCCTGAAAAGGTGTTGTGTGTTTATTCATTATCAAGTAGATCTTTGTTTAGCTTCTTACATTTCCTGTTTACTGCATTCAAAAACAGGCGATTATCTAGATTCCTGAACATAACAGGTTCGCCTGGATAAAGAATACGAGTCTAAAATCTGGTTGGCCATATTTTTATGTAGAGATTCTGAGATTCTATTTCTTTCTTTGTTAATGGTCTTCAAATCTTCTAAGTTGAATTCGCCGAAGAATAAATCTCCTAGGAAATCAGTCATTTTCAATAGTCGACAAATGTTATCTTTTTCACTCACATACATCGCCGTATCTCCATTTGAATCAAATCTAATGATTTTTAATCTCGACGTAGCAATGGCGTCCCACGTCATTTAAGCTCATGGATAAATTTCTGATCAGCCATTATTAGACAATTGGCATGTATTTAGAAATATATCCGATTAAGCATTTGTAATAAAGCGGGTATACACAAAATATCTAAATAAAGTCATTTGATTTTAAAATAATTCTAAATCTTGCAGATTTCCAAGATTTATTCAATGCTAAAATTGAAAAGGTTTTACGCAATGCTGAAGATTTTGTATGTACCGTCTTTTATCCTCAGCTAAATAAAGAAAAGAAGTACGTATATTTTTTGTATTTAAATTAGTAGCTGCTTTTGTGTGTGTGTTTGTGCGAGTATCACTGCATGTGGTTTTCTCCCTCCGTTATTTTTATATTACGTGCATTTAATCCATATTTCTTCCCCATTTACCTGAGAACGTTGTCTATATCTAATACCAGATATTATAGTCGAGTTAAATTCTGCCGAAAAGAAAGTGGTCTTTTTATAGCTATGTTGAACTTATCTACTTTTTAATTAAAAGTATACTTTTACACATGGTATAATTCTCAATTAAAATTATATATATATATATATATATATATATATATATATATATATATAAGTAGACACTTAACGCTTTATAGCAAATAGTCACCTATCTTAAGAGGATTAATATGCGTGTTAATGCAGTAAAAATGTGTTCGCTTTTAAATTAACTGAAGTATTGTGCGATATAATGCAATACCTGAATTAAAAGCTGAATACGATCTATGTGTGATGCCGATCCCAGCGTATTTTTTTGTTTAAAATATCCAACTTCATTTAAATTTGTCTACAAAGCTTGAAAACTAAAAAAAGGAGAGTCAGGTTGCCATTGCGCTTTATAATAAGCTCCATCACTGGATAGGTAATAGTCACTGACGCATTATCAGGTGGTCAGCTGTGATTTCGTTCAACCTAATAAAGTCGCCTAATAACAAATTTCTTCAAATAGGACCAGAAGGTTAGATCAGCCAGCCTGAACAGAAGGTATAATCCGATGCACACATGCGTTTCCTGCATACTGGCGTCTCTTAAGTGCGATCCGTTACTACGCCCAACACTCAACATATGTTCAGTTCAGACATATGAGACATTTGGACTTTACAATCTGCTCTACGAATGTTATTTAAACAGCAATTGAATCAAATTGATGCCTTATTTTGGAGATGGGACTCAAAGCCATCTATTAAGACATCAATTTTATCATGCCTGAAATGGCTTCCAACATAAAATTCCAAATAATAATCAATTCTGAATATCCGCTATTCCAGAATAGCAACGCACGCTGACTTTGATTGAAATCCGTTATCACGTAGTTGCGGATTTATCGGTTTTTCGCTTAGACATTGTGCTTTGAGTCAAGTTCTATTTATCATGATTTGTGGTAAATGATCGGGACCGGAATATACGGCGTTGCTGGAATTACGGACGCTTAGATTTCGTTCGAAATTTCAATTCTTATGAAATTTAGCCTAACGCGATATCCATTGATTTGGTACAGGTTACCATATCGGTATTTTGAAAACCATTGTGTTTGGACCCGCTACATGCTCGGTGTATATTTCCTAATGTCGTAATTAATCAGCCGGGGGTTATTCTATGAGGGCAGATGTAAAACAATGGTATGTGAACGTATACGACACACTATATCAAACATAACAATTTTTTTCTACTTTATCCAATCTTCAATATTTACTAGATGATGCCGAATAAGATGACGCTAGCAATTTACTGAATTACGTTGACTTATTGAATGTATATAATTCACATATGAAGCTTAATAGTTCAGGATTGAAATTGCCAATATTGACTGCTTTTCGGAGGCCATACTCCTGGCTACGGAGGCTTAAGCAATTCACGTTTGAAACGTTTCACTTAAGCCAAATTCGTATTACTTGTGATTGAAAGTAGTAATATTGCGTTAAATTTCCACATTTTTCAAATGCGTCGAGGTAACCGCTGTGCATATATGTATGCGTTCATGCGTGTGTTGGTGTATATGAGTATATGAGTATATACCGAGAGAAATCTGAGAACACGACTAATGTTTGTTTTGGCTACAAACGCCAGCTAAAGGAAAGTAAGTGCATTTGTTAAAAATGCAGGTAACTAGTAATTAAAGATCACGCAGTGCAATTTCTTCTTGAAAACATTTTGCGCGCGCATAAGCATAATATTTCACATTTTCTATCTTAAAGTAAATCAATCCATTAAGTCATCTTTAAAAAAATACACAATGCTCTGCTTACGCAGATACCTAACTGTTCATATATTGTCATGCAATTAACTGTATTGTATAATTTTATTTCCTTTAAGATTGCTTTACTTTTATTTTACAACAATATACTTAATTGTGAATTCCTTGTGTGTTTCTCGAAGGGTACAAAAGCAAAATCTATTCTTATTTTGGTTCCAATTAAAGAGAAATGCTTTATTCAACCGAATTCATGCTAAAACCTTTGTATATATATATATATATATATATATATATATATATATATATATATATATATATATATATTATATCTCGAATCGAAATTAATTGATATGTTGAATTACTACTTGATTAAAATACATGTTTGTGAAGCTGTGTAAGTTAATTTTCTCTATATAATATTTATACAGAATAGACGAAATCAAATATATGCTTTAAAATGTAGAAAAGCGCACACATTACTCAAGTTCTCTATTTACATTCGTGTCTATATATATATATATATATATATATATATATAAATATATATCTGTGTGTGTCTGTGTGTATTTGTGTGGATGTTTAATTGTTATATATCTATTATCAGTGTATAAAATTGAAGAAAAATGAATTTTTTCAGTTTTATGCCTGTTTTACCTTGTGCTGCATGTGTTAGTTTCTAGATCTTATTTGATTAGAACAGGCTATAAATCTGACATACACCTGGGTATTTTTTCTCGCCTAGGACTGGCTAGTGTAATATAACGGAAATTCAACTGGGATTTTTAAAAATAAATTTGGCCAATTTGTCAAATTATTTCGTCAAAAGATTTTGTGTCTATGCCTTGACTTAAGCAGTTGTGTTTTAATTTATGACAACATTTGGATTGAAAATTAATTCTCTGGAAATGACAGACAAAGTTCCTTACGTTGCTGGAGTAGAGAATGGCCAGAAACCCATCAGCCGGCGGATGGCTCGTGTCTGGCACTCAATGTATGACCAATATGAAGGAACATTTCTTGGACGATCCTTTAAATACTGGCTATACATTGTCCTCTTTTATTTGATTTTTTACATAGTTTTGTCATTAAGTTTCTACGGTATGATTGTGGTCCTAATGAATGGTATCTTGGACAACTACGTGCCTCGACAGACAGGCAGTAACAGCATGCTTCGTTTACAGGCAGGTCTAGGCTTTAGACCACAACCGGATGTAGTGTCTGCATTAATTCACTACTCGCCAAGAGAGCCTGAATCGGCTCTGTTCTACGAGACAAGCCTTAACATGTTCCTTTCTGTCTACACAAAGGCTACAACTCGAGCTGCCATGCATCCGCGTTATAATGCTTCTTTTGCCAAATGCACCAAGACTGGCAAACAGCCGAACAACATTGAGACACCGTGTACTTTTCCGTTAGAACTTCTTGGTAAATGCAATAAAGAGAACGGGTTCGGCTACCGAACGTTGCAACCATGCGTCTTGATTAAGTTGAACAAAATTTACGGCTGGCTACCGGATATTGCTGCTAACGAGTCGGTGATACGCATTCAGTGCACTGGCCATTACCCACCGGACAAGGAGAATATCGGTGAAATTGAATACTACCCGGCTGATGTGGTTGATGGCGTAAAATATGGCGCTATTTTCACAAACTACTTTCCATTTCTTAATCAAGCAAATTACTTTCAGCCGTTGGTCGCCATTCGTTTCATGAATATTACCAAAGACTTGGGTATACACGTGCAATGCTATCCAGTGAATTTACGCAACGCTCATTCGGGGCCAGTCAGATTTGAGATGAAAATTGCAACCACACCTAGTGACTATAATGACAGCGCAGCCAAAATGCGAAATTCTAGTATCACTGTTGTGTCATAATCAATAAGGTAATATAATTAACTTATATATATATATATATATATATATATATATATATATATATATATATATATATATATATATAAACGAATATATGTATATAAAAGGCATATTTGCTGAATTTATATCGGCCAAATATATAATTTGTCAAAATTTGTTTGATGCCAATCTGTAGACATTTAATTGAGTCTTAACGATACTAAAAGACTTTTTAAATTACTCAAATTGTGATAATTCTGAATTTATTTTACACTTTAATAAATTTTTTTAATACTTATTCTTCATCCATGAATTATCTCTTATCATAATTTTCCTGAAAAGAAACACTGACCAAAAAAAACATGCATGACTTGTGCTCATTTTTTTCCGAACACGAATTTCTGTTAGTAACCTATTATTCAAAAGCAAAACTCAGGTTTATTTAGACTTTTTGAACACGTGTTCATTCAATTAATGATGATGCTTACGATATATCAATTTGAATATCGCAAGAATCATGGATAAATACGCATAACCTTGTTGATAAGGCGCGGTAAATTTACATTCCATATTTTAGAAAAAAGATTTTTTCTGTTTGTACCTCAACAATCTGGCACAAACTTTGTTCGTTTTAGACAATTTTATTGGATTGAAGATACCGAAAATAATTTATTTTTATATTTGACTACGAAACGTGTTAATTTGCGAGAAAAAATAGAAGAAAATTTCCGAGGGTATTATTTATTCAATTTTTCAACGGTAGTTAAGCTGCGAGTTAAAAACTTTTATTTATAAAAATGTGTTCTATTCAATGTAAGTCAGGCTATTGGCTTTCTGGCATGTGAGATTTAGTTTACAAAAAATTAAGCGTTGAACATTATTCAGAATATAGCCAATAAGTTAGGTAATCTTCCCACATGTCTTAAATCAAATGACAAATTTACATTTCAATGTAAACTGGAAGAATTTTCCGGCAATTTAAATAACATCTTGCTATAGATTATAATAAAGTGATATTCTATTGGTCAAATTAGATTGCATTTTTATCGTTCAGTATGAAACACGTTTAACGCCATCTAAGCTCATTGATAAAATGAAATACAAATCAAACGACTTTAAGACTGAAAATATCAAATACTGCATCAGCATGTACGCGCAATTTTGGCGTTTCCAGATAAGTTCTACGATATGGTCAAATGATCTATTGAGGTACGGTCAAAATGTTGATTAACAAATAATTTGGACAACGGCTGCTTTCATTCAGCTATCCTGAACATCTAAGACGTAGGCGAGATTTAAAAATATTCAACTTGGTTAGGGCATCTTGATTCGCTTGAAGAATAATACTAATTGTGTACGAATAAATATTAGAATTTAATAATTTTATTTCTTTTAATCTATTCAGAAATATTTAACTTTACATATATATCAAGATCAATTTCATTTATCTAAATAGATATTTTTCAAATGCATAAAACTAAACACTGACTAGTAATGCAATGATTTCTACCTATCCGCCTTTCATTATTTAAAAATAGAGTTTGAAGGACGTTTCTCTTCAATTACTGTTCTTTATTTTATTTTTACTGATAAGAGTATGCATGTTGCTTTTGGCAAATCTCTATTAGAAGCAAACCGATTTAACTGAAAGAAGTAAACAATGTACCTGCATAATGTCTTCTTTGTATTAAAGGTCTTAACAGGTAAGCAGCTAATTTAACTAGAACATTGTAAAGAACATAAACACCCGATTGGTGTAATCCAGAATCATAATTCTAAATCTTCTCTTTCTACCATAAACGGTAACCATTTTGCTATTAAATTCTTACGTATTCGCATACCCAGGCCAAATTTGAAGAATACCTAAAACGAATGCCTCTAAAAGATTGAACAGATTTGCAAGATAGGCTTATTTACTAATTAAAAATAACATATATATAATGAATCCAAGTATTCTTGGAAGCTTCATGATTCGACATTAAATTCGTCTCACTGCTTTGGACGTCATACAACGTATCCTATTTGAATCCTAAATATTTGATCTCAAATAATGCCAAATCAGATTATCTCATTATTTACCTACTAATGATTAAACAAAATTTCTCCTTCCCTCAACTTCTTTCTTACTTAGAAGAAAAGTACTTTATTGCGTCTTTCGCACGCACTTTTATGTCTCCGCGCGAACAAAACGACATGGCACTATTTATGCATCAAGACCAGAGACAGGCGAGTCAATTGCCACCCAACTTTATTGCTGATTACGCATTAAATGAAGGCTCTTGCTTCGCCAAACAAATAAAATGGGAATTAAACAATACTTCAGTCAGGTAGGATATATTTATGACTACGTGTTGTAAGGGCCACATCTATTATTTTTAATAAATGCCATCTAAATTGTGGTTTGATCCCAATCAGTCAGTTTTCCATTGTTCTATAACGATTTCCATGAAAGCTAAAAATGCGGGACCACCGGTTTTCTTGCAGTAGAACATAATGACATAAAAATTTAATCGGTTTCTCACTCAATTCCGAAAGTATCAGTAAAATAATTGTAGTTCCGTCCAAAGCTTTAACTATCTAACCAAAAGTTCTTATGTTTGTGTAATCCGCAAAATAATGATGTTATTGGTTCTATAGCTGTCCTCCTGCCGACAATTTGGTCAACTTACTCGTTTATGTGACTAAGGGGAGTGAGAGCCGCAGTTTGAATTTTGCGGTTTTAGCCCTGTTACTCCGTTCGCTTCCGAGATCTGCCAAATACCATGGAGGCTGAAATCCTAGAGCTCGTGAAACAAAGAAAGTAGCTTGCGTTGTTGCCCGAATGGTTAAATAATTTAGGTTTGGTCTTGATCTAAAACCTGCTTTGTTGAATCTTAAAATTTCAGTCATCCCATCGAGTTTTGAAGTAAGGATTATTAGTTGTACAATTTGAAGCAAATTCTCTCACTGTCATTGTTACGATAAAAAGACTTAATTTGTTTGATTGTCTACATTATTTGTGCTTGAAATTGTAAAATGAAAACTCGATAGAAAATAATATTTATATATGATTTCTCAAAAATGAGAAATTTATTTTAAACTTTTTGAACATTTTTCGAAATTTTCAAACTACTGTCTTTTTTACAAAGTAAATTAAAATCAACATTTTATTGAATGCATAATTTCGCAGTTCCCAATTGCTATGTAGAATAAAATTGTCAATGGTAATCAATCTTGTCAAATATTCATAAGTAATCAAGTCAATATTTCAATGCAAATATTATTTTCAGAGTTTAATTATTATTTCGTAATTTTCAAACCTACCTATTTTTTTAAGAATAAAATAAATATTTGTTTAAAATATGTATTTCGGAGTTTTATATTGGCTTAAAATTGTCTTTTAAAAGATATTAGTCTGTGGTTCATTAATCTTAATAAAAAAAGTGTTTAGTGGTATTTTTGTTTAAATAAAATTCATTATTCGAAACATTCTGTGGCAATGTAGTTTGTACTAATTTTACTATGTTAGTTAAACCCAGCGTATTGCGCATAAGAAAAATATTATTTGTTTAAAATATCTGCTTCTCCTTTAGGGCGCGACAAGCATCATAATTCGAACCACATCTCGAAAAAATTAGGCTAATGTAGGCTTAGATGATATTACAAACCAAGGAAGAACATATTGGTGGATATAGCATTTTATCATCATTCTTGGTAAACTCTATAGTTCCTAAGTTATTTTTATGCAACATAAATCAAATTAAATAATGTTGATGACTAAACCAAATAATTTAATTGTTTTCAACTTCACTTACATGATTTTGCCAAACAAAGTAGATAATTCGATTAGTTTGTTACCTTGTGCTGTTATAGAAATGCATTCTGATTAATGTTATGCTTTTAGTAAGCCACATGTTTCTATGTATTTGATATATGATTTTTAGCACACCATAAGATTGACATTTATGTTAAATGTGGTGGTGAAACTATCAGAAATCTAAACGTAGCAACCATATATATTCTATCATAAGTACAGTTTTATTTAATCACTCATCTGGTTAACCTTCAATTTTATTGATATAATGATTTTGGCAAAGTGAGGTAAAGATCAAACTTGAATAGGGTCAACTGCGATCAAATCTATTTAAAGGTGAAATTCTATTTTTTCCAAGAATGATGTTGAATTTTAATCATGACTTTCTCTTATTCGTTCTTTAATTTTAAATTATCCTAATAAAGTTTTTTTCCAAAAACAAAAACCCTTTCTTAAATAAACCAACATTGGTTGCGGGGCAGACATAATAATAACTTTTAAACAAGATTGCGATATTGATAAAAAAACTGACCCATTAAGCACATACATTTTTCAGTATAAACGAAGAATTGTATAGTGTGGAAAAGGCAATTCATCCAGGATTCCGGGTACTTTCGAGAGATTAAGCAAACGTGCCCAAGTTCGATCCCTGCCCATGGCAAATTCTGTACAGTACATGATGAGTTCCCAATAAGGACAAAGCCGGTCTACTGGATGAATTTCAATTTACACAATATAACATTTTTAGTTTATACTGCCAAATTGACGTACATTATAGTACAGGCGTTTATATCAAAACCTCAAACGTTTTTATTGTTTTATCAGCATTCTCAAAATTTAGGTATATGGTTTCTGCAACAAAGGAAAAATTTATCATAAAATGATGCTAGAAATGGTGAACAAATTTGTTCAGCTACCGAGTTATAAAACGTTTGATCTGTTTGAGTAAGCTAATAAAAGTTTGCGTTTCTATTCTATGGTGCAATTAAAAACTAGCCGTCGTTCCAACCAATGGATCATGATTTAGAAAAAATTTCACGGTTATTAATTAATAAGTCATGCACATGTTATGGAAGAATTTTGTCCCAAAATATCTAAATGTCTCCAGTAGATTTAAGTACTGATCTCCATTGAGAAAAATGTTTCGCTAGCAAAGAATCTTTGTGTCCATCACAATATTATCTGGCTATTTTTATTTAAAATTTCCTTTTGTGTTACACTTTGGTATAGGTATAATTTTGTTACATTTATATGTGCAAAGTTAAACCTGGCCATCAAGCATTATAAATTCTAATACGCCAAAACTTCCTTATATATATCACTGTATTACACCCATCCTGGCAGATGTATACATCCACCATTTTGAACAAAAGAGCCTAATAATCTAATTGACCATTGCGGCTTCTACAAAAGGTGTTTATGATATGGAATGGTTGAATCCAAAGGAAATCCTTAAACAAGCCAATGGAGTCAATCAATACATGAAATACATTCTCGAGGTAGAGAAAGGCAATAATTTTCCCTTCTTGGACGTCCAACTCACTTGAGAAAAAATAATGATTTAACACTGACAATGCATAGAAGGTCCATTTTAACGGGGCAAAAACATTCTTTACAACGTCAGTGTGACGAAACCTCACTAAAGAAACATATATAACAATCTAAAAAGCAGAATCTCTAAAATCGGCTATGAACATTTATTCCGAGTAACTACCCAGAAAAGTTTATTGATGGCAACATCAGACAACGTCCGATTCGTGCCACAAAAGTTACCGCCAAGCAGGTTTTCCTAAACATACAGTTTAGAGGAAACATTCTGGCCTTAATAATTGCAAGGCGGCTAAATAGATTCACTAAAGGAAACTTTCTCAATCTAAGGTTAATATACAATTCAGCACACAGATAATTGTGAGATTGGAAGGCAAATATTAATTACAAAATCCATCGAAATCATTCAGTCTACAACTTCCCATCTGTGTGCGGTAGCATACATATGGGACGTACAAAGAAGCAATTGATCAACAGAATCCAGCAACATTTATCTCAGAAATTGATGAAAAAAGTCTTAGCGTTTTAAGAAAATGCTGCTATTTTTGACCATATATTGGAAACGAGACAACCAGCCAAGTTAACAATTTGTCAATTTTACACAAAACAAAATAAGAACAGGGCGCAACGAAAGATGACACGCAGAAAAAAACCGTACGTACACGTAGCAGACAAGAATGCGAACATTTGGTTAACTCTCTATACATCATTACAAACATGATAGGATCTCAATGAACGAGAACAACTCCTACACGTAAACAGATAACCAGAGTCCTTACGAATATAAACTGATTAATCAGCCAAAACAAGTTATAGAAGTAAAACGATGTCAGAATAGTTGTCTTGCACATAATCAAATTAAAACCACGAATGTACATAAATGAACGATTGTAATGTAATGTTTAGTACTATTTTGACCATTCTCCACATTGTTATTAATTTGTTTTGACTTCCTATAAAGACATATATATGGTCTGTTTCTTGTTTTGGCTGATTGGTAAGTGTGTATGCGTTTGTGTTTGTGTGTGCCTGTTTGCATGTAAAGGTCATTCTCGCAGTATTGCAAAGTGATGTCTGAGATCTGGTCATTATTGTATTGATGGTTGAGAATTTACCACAAGCGTTACCGTCCGTGCCGATATAGTGTAGCCGAGATATATATATATATATATATATATATATATATATATATATATATATATGACGGTAATATTTTAAATTTATATGATGTTTTTTTTAAAAAAGTATTCTATAGTTCGTATATTTAATAGATTAATTTCGTAACAACTTTCAGAGTTTCATTTTCAGCTTAGAGTTTATCTGTTAAAATGAGACACATTAGTAAATGTGAAATTTCCTTCAAGCCGATTCATTTATACTAATGAATGAGTAATCTTATAATAAAAATAGCATTTCAATAATTTGGCGTGCATAACAAGTACCTTATTGCGTATCTAAGTCAGCTAAGTAATCAGTTAAAAATCAATAAATATTTGTTTAAATCACACTAAGAGACACTACAGTGGCTTAAGATAAAAATAACTTTCACATGCATCTTACTAATGTTGTGGAATACCCATGCTAAGTGACATTTAGGTTGACATTTTTAAGTACAATGGGAAGCGACTTAATGCAAATTCAACCTAGTAAATCGTAGTAGAGATAATAATCTAAGGTTTGTAATATAATAAATATAACTAAGATATGACGATAAAAAAGAAAATTAGAGAAAAAATAACAAATTACTTAGCAAAATAAAATTACAATAACAGTTCATTAATAAATATTAATAGCAAAAATGTCTCAAATTTAATAGATGCAATAAGAAAACGATATCTAGGATGAAATTGAAATGGTTTACTATTGAAAAAATAGATTACTATGTAGTAATTTTTTAAAGCTACATATAATCTTATCACAATCAAATATTCTTAAGAGAAATGACTAAAGGAAAATTGCACTTGATTTATTAGCTTTTTAAGAGATGTGATTAATTGTAGACAGATGAAAGGTGTCAACATAGGTATCAGAAATATATTCGACAACAAAAAAATATTTTGTGACAAAGTTGCTTATTCATTAGCACACAAATTAGGCAGGCGGAAGATCATTAGATAAGCATATTTATTCAACAACTACGGAAAAAAATATATATATATATAGAGAGAGAGAGAGAGTTTTAGCAAACTAATATTGATGCATTTGTGTATAAGATATTGCGTACTTAGTAAAGAGTTTTACATAGAACCTGGTGGATGCGCCAAATTCGGCATGTAAATATTCGCAGACGTAGGCATAGTTTCGATTCATAATTTTCTGCAATAGGGCAGTAGGAAGAAGATATGTTCTAGTTCAACTTTTAATTTGTTAAAGAAATTTGGTACTGATCGACAATACATCCTATTTTACGTATATATATAATTGAATCAGCTTAATATAATTAATTCAGCAAAGTGACTTGAAAATCAACAAAATTTATAATATGTAATTGATGCCCGATAATTTTTTACCAAGTACATAATATCTAGCACAAAATAGTTAGATGCCGTGCAAAAAATCAGCCAACTTTTTACATCTTTTTAAAGGTAAAATGTAGCATCATTTATAACTTTCGGTTTTTAACAAATCAATGTCATATATAGTTTTGATATAAAATAAATCAATAAAATCAAAGAAAAAGCACCGGAGTTTAATATTCAAAATTGAGACCAATAAGATATTCTAGTCAAAAGTCATCAGAACAACAGATTTATTCTATTATCTATGCTAATCTGACCATCCCTTGAATAAGCGTTAGCAAATATTGAACCAGACTGACAACATATTAAAGCTTAGACAGCTGTGCGCTGTTCATGGCTATCAACAATAACAACGATAATATTTTGCTTCAAAATGTGTAAATAACATGGCAATCTACATTATCAGCGATGTTACCAGCGTGACAAAACAAAACTAACCAACAAAGTTACATGGCGGACAACTCACAAGGTAGATTCATTCGTATACGTAATAGTCAAAATAGCGCAAGCATCGTTAAAGGCCTTTCATAGATAAACTGTAACCAGCTCCACAGCAAAAATTATGAAAGCAATTAGATTTACTCATACAGACATATTCAAACTCCCCTAAAAAACACAAATTACTACAAACAAACGCACGACAGATTTAAATGATTACTAGTAGAACCGCAAATGAGACTTTTACTCATTCACGTAAGAAAATGCAAACCAACTTTTTCCATAATTTAAATATTTTAATATATTTACATAATAATTTAACAATTCGCCAAAATACAGTGTTTTCCACTCATTATCTTCACTTTTTCATTGATTATCGTCAGCTTTACTTACATTATCGTAAACTTTTCAATAGTTATAGTCAGCTGTTCATTCTTTATCGTCAATTAATCTATGTGACATTTTCGATGAAAGCATTAGCTATTTTTTGAAAATTCTAGACTCACGAATAATTAAAATAGCAGTTTTGGTATGATAATGTTTCTCATTATGAATTTCAAGTTAAATACTTCATTTTTATTTGAGAAATGACAATCGTATTTGAAATATTTTGCACAAAAATATTCACGGTGGTTCAAAGTTTTTTACCTAAAATTATAAGTTGTCTCTGTTTTAATAATGTAAAATTCGATATATAAATTTTATATTTTGTCCTCGCGTTTTCATTCTATATAGACGCAGAAATGTGTTTTTTTGAAAAAAATCTGTTTTTACACGTCGTTTTGCCAGTCATGTCGTGAGCCTGTTAAATATATTCTAATCAAAGTGCAAAATAATTTTCTCAGCGAACTAATAAATTAACAATTGACGTCAAGCATAAATGTATGTCTAACATTCTTCTTAATTACCGGAAGGTGTTCTGCAAAGCTTGCACATTCATGTGTAGGTATTTTCTAAATAGTTACAACGTGACGTTTTAATTTAAGGCTTTGTTGGTAAAGACACACGTATAAATTTGTTTCAGAAAATGACGTGCAAATATTAATAAGTATTTTCATAAAAGGAAATTGCCTTGTGGAGTATAAATGAGATTAATTCATAGAACATGGTGCCTAACGATATAATAATATTGAATATATATATATATATATATATATATATATATATATATATATATATATTTATATATATATATATATATATATATATATAATTTAGGAAACAACTTTAACGATAACAATGTTCTGTATTGACAATGACGAGATGTTACCTCGGCAAGTCTTACTTTCCCTTTCCTCGCGATGCTTGTTAATTTGCGCTAATCAGAATCTGATGTCTGAAAGAATATTGTTAAATTCCAACATTTATGTGACGATTACCAAAATCAATTTAGTTGATGTTGAGATGAATTCGCGGTATATCTTTCATCGCAAAATAGAGTTTTAACTATTAAACCAAGCCGTTTAATTGGCACTTTGTGTTTCACAACCGTTTCATATTGCACGAGTAACGTTGCCTTTATTTGATTGGACAATTATTGATTGCGCATTCAGTGAAAACCGTTTATTAAATAGTGTGCGCTAGCATAAAAAAGAATTTAAATTGGAGACAAAATGTAAAAAGCATTTGAATATATTTTTTGCCACGATTAGGTTAGAACTAATTTTACAAGTAATGATAAAGGGATAATTACCTACCATTTCATCTACGAAAAAGATAACCTGAAATTTAAAATCCTAATTACTTATAATTTAATAAATAAAAATAAACGAATTTGGCATGTCAGTCGATTGATTTATCGGAGATAATTTTTATGTACCGATTAACAGTTTGTAGATTAAAAAAACTAAATAATTTGCGCATCCATTAAAGAAGTTGCGCAATCGTAATGTTGCAAATAAATATTGTTTAAATGAGAAAATTGTTTCAAGGACTGATAAACTGATTAACAAAGAATCATTGGCGAATTTTTTTTCGTTGGCGTTCAGTGAACTAAATTGTAAAACATCAATAAATTTAGTGTTCAAGTTAACTAACAAACTAATCGTAATTCACTTATGTGGAACAGCATGAATTGTTACTAAAATTTGCAATGCTGCTATACAACAAAACCAAAGCATAAAAAACGCTGTAAATTGTAAGCGCGTTTAAATAAACATTTAATCTCCTAAATATGCAACTATATGATAATATATGGATTATTGCAATAATGGACGATTCGTCCGAAAATTTATTTCTAAATATATCCACAATAAAATAGGCAAAACTTTCAGACAGCAGCATCTATCAAAGCAAACGAAACGTCATTTTCATGATAAAATAGGACGATATTAATTAAATAACGTGTATTTATTTGAGGTGTCTGATCGGAAATCGATCAGAAATAAGCTATTTCGAATGTTATCTTTAGTTGGACATCCGGCATATAATTTTTTTAAATGTGCTTGGATAGAACTAACATTAATGCGTTCCCGTGTAATGACTGGCATAAGTTTGTTTAAACGGCACCGTGGAACATGTCAAATTCAGCACAAAAAGGTTTTACCGAAATAGCAGTTATTGAGCATTATAGAAACTTTTCATTTGTAGACGCAACCTGCCTACAGATAGACTATACTTTAGGCCACGTTGTACGCTACAAGTGGACAATGAATTCCGGCACACATATTGGTTTAAGGTTCATGATATTACCAAATTCATGTGATGTCACTCGCAGTGTGAATTAAAGGTCTACATACTCACAATTTAACATGCACCAACTTCAACAAAAAAATTAACAGTCCCGTGTCATCAAAGCAAAAGACACGTAATACAGCAAGCAATAGTGAAGTTAAATTCATGCACTTAATACGAAAAAACATGATGCACAGTAGGATATTAATTAGTTCTCCACAGAAAACGATATATATTTATATAAAATAATTCATTGCGTGATGTCATGATTGCAGCGAAATATGATAACTGACATCGTTCAAAGTCAGGGTGTATAGATTTGCTGAAGTACCAAGGGTTCAGAATTAATCGAAATTCTAAATTTTGAAGAATTTTAGAAACAATTTAAATCCATTGTGCTGTATTCATGTACTGCCTTAGCCACTAAAGTGTTGGTACACATTACAGGCTCGTAATAAATTATTTATAATGAGGTGGCTCGGAAGTCTCATTCTCGAAATCTATATGTCAAGTTTACTCCACTACTGCTTGTATACACATTCGTTTTTGAGATTGTACTGCCAGTAAGTTCTACAATACTTGACCAAAAGTATTGTGGATTTAGGGCGTAGTAACGGCATCTACTGATGAATCACCAGTAAGCACAAAACGAATTGGCACATACGGTTGTACCTTACGTTCATGCTGAATTTGCTTTACCCTTCTTCTACTCTTTAAAGTTGCAGTATATATAATAAATATATTGAGTTGGCTTTGAAGTCGTATTGTAGAAAACTTTATATGATGTTCGTTTAATTACTGCAGGTTTATCACATTGCGTCTGGGAGATTGCACAATCCTTTTTGGCTATATTTACCATATATATATATATATATATATATATATATATAATGGTTAAATGAGCATAATACTGGCTCAGACAGATGGGTCGCCAGAAAGCACGGAACGCATTTGCCCATGAGGTTATAGCTTACATTCATGCTGAAGTTGTTTTGCCCTTCTGGTCCGAATTGAAATTATTTATTACTAGGTGCGCAAAACCTAATGCACGATTGCATATATATTAGTCCTCTGTAACTATGAGTATTTAAATATTATATATCCGGTTTGATTTTTCTGGAAAATCACTATAAGTTTTGGTGATTATCTAGATTTCCGTAATTCGTCATGTACAAATAATAGCATTTTAAAACCAACAGTGATTAAAGGAACTGATAGCAAATTTTTTGATATATATAAGACCTACAAAGATAGAATAATAACTTTGACCTTTACATATGGGCGAAAAATCTCTGTCTAACGCATGGCTTTTCCTTGATGTAATCCTATGGGACAAGAAAATACTAGTTTAAACATAAAAAATGACAAAAAAGCCTCGGATTGTCAGTGTGTTCATTAAAACAGCATTGTTCTATTTTCCGAGAAGATCAAAATCTATATACTGTGTATTGTTATGAATAAAGAGCGTTTGTTTATACGAATTCGAATGCAAAGAACTGACGAAGATAAAAACAACTTTACTTGGAAATGGGTAAGGGGAAACGTTCTCTGAAGCCAAGATAGGGTATTAACGACGACAAAAAGAAATAGAACTATACCAGACAAAATATGCTACATGAAAAAAATAGCTTTTAAACAGGAGGTACTATCCTGAATATACACCTCAAGAGTTAAATAATAGTGGTATCTCTGATTACAAATACACATATGTGTAGCGGATAAGCCATCTGCAATCAAGGAGTCCAACATTTTTTGGTTTTGAAAGTAAAATAGTTGCTAAGTGCGAATTCCAGGCCTGATTCGATGCTTATTAAAGAAGCGTACTCAAAAGCCTTTAATACTAAACTCGATTGGCGTATTTCTAGATGTGCTTTAACAAAACAATAAAAAGATGTCATTTCATAATCCTAAATCCTTAGCAAAATAATTATTTTCTTTTGTTTGTACCTCAAGCAACTCCAAATGAAAAGATGGAGCGTAAGCACCACTGTGTAGTTTAAAATTTATTTTTTATTTCATATTGGGTGATAAATTTTAGGGTTGCTGAATTTCAGTGTCTCACAAGTATTGCCGTTAAATGTGACAAAATTATTAAACTCAGATTTAAATTAGCAAAGCAACTTTAATCCGGCGTTTTTTTACAGACAATGATGCAGAACAAAAAATTTCTGCCTGCACTTTCCAAGAAACAGAAAAACGTTGGCTTACCACATTAAAGTGAAAAACATTCATCATATGTAACTTATGGTGCAGAAAATTCTAGCGGAAGAGTAGGTCCCATTCGAGCATATTTGGAAAATCTATCTAATGTTTTGAAGGAACTTTGTCTCAGCAAAAGTGAAGTTTGCACATTTTTGCCATAATGTCGGTTTTACATACTAACAAACAAAAATTGCAAAGTTAAATCATTAACTTCATAATAAAATTTCTGATCCGATCAGGTTGGTGATTGTTTTAACAAAGAAGAACCTCTAAACTTAACAAATTAAGGCTCTCGACTATGGGATAATATTTTTATTCCGGGCAGATAGGGTCACATAGTAACGGAAGAACTATTTAAGCAGTTGTGTGATTGAATAGCGAATAGTCCTGACGGCCAACGGTGGCTTACAGTAAATCTTGTCTAAATTTGCCACCAATATCAAAATTGGTCACAGTCAACGAAATTCCGGTTGAATAAAGCCCATATGGCTGAGTTACTCAAATTGGCCAAGCACCTTGATCGTGTTATTCTTTCACCGGACAAGGAGTCTACTTTCTTTATCATTGGTCAAGATAATAATGTTACCGTGCCAATTATTTGATTTATGGTACACAATTTGGACTAGATTTTATTGATTTTGAAACTGCGAAAACAATTAAAGTCATTTCGACGGAGATAACCTACCCACTGCAAGATGGTCAGATGTAGTAGAAGACTGAATTGAAGCTTGTCGGAGCACAAACCAATCTGGTTGTTGCAGCATAAGATTGGTGTTGCACATTCGTCTATAACCAAACAGGCCATGTCTCATAAAAATTGCGACTTTCCAAAAAAGCGCTTTCAATTTATTATTTTTCATTAGTTTTTCGTTCAGATGGAGCTTATATGGCATTACATTTAGAAATAAATTGCAAAATATTCACACTCAAATGGTCACGCAACATGTGGAATAAATACTAAGATAAATATTCGTAAACATAAACATTGCGCGGGTTGTGATAAAACTTTTTTAAAAAGTAAGTTTGTTAGATTGATATAAAAACGAATCCCTATATGCACCTGTTTGAGGAAAAACTATGCATTGTATTTCATCGAGAAGACTAATTTCGGAAATAAGTGCGCTGTTTCGATGGTGTAGTTGAGAAATCATAAGATTTCGATTCAAATATGCTCCAGCAGGTTAGTTTAGATATTAGAGGATCGGATTCCGAAGCAGACCTGCCCACGTTCAAGCCATGTCGGCAGTAAATTCTTGACAGTACCTGATGAGTTCTCAAAAAGGTCGCAACCGGTCTACTGGATGAATTGCCTTTTCTACTTTATACAATACTTATTTTATGCTAACAAATTTATGTACATAATTGGTCAGGTGCATATATCATGATGGCAACCTTGATTAAGGCAAAATTCAATATAAGGGTTAATTTAAATTTGTGCTCACTGGAAAAGAAACATGAATTTGCTTCAAGCCTGAATTCCGAAATAAAAAAATATTTACGTTATGGGAATTTTTTTAATAAAAATTCCTTCTTAGTTAGTCAGTCGAGAATTATATGAAAAATTCGTCAATCGCAAAAAAAGGAAATGTTTTCTTCTGCAACGTCAAAAGACCCAACATAAACCAAGAAAGTATTACAGGCGAAAAATATAATTGCAATTCTTTTAGATTGGCTAAACACATTCTTAACTTTCAATACTGCTGTAACTAAATATTTATTTGATTCTCCTAAGTTAGATGTCCGCCGTGCTCTGGTGTTAGAGCTGAAATTTCAATGCATGCTGCCAATAGTAATTCGTTTATAACACTGTCAAGAACTAAATTATATGCAGTTGCGTAATTTATTTGCCTACCTATTACAAATGAGAAGGTGTGCTGAAAGTGTCCATTGGCCTGAATTTGTTGACAATAAAACTTTGAAAATCCGAATCCATTGGTACGTAATGTATTTAAGTAATTTGTTTTCTAGGTTTTATAATCCCAATTAAGAAAAAGATAATTTTCCAATATTTGTTAAAGATAAATACATGATTAATGCGAATTTCGTTGTATCACAAAAGGAGTCGATATCATTAATGGTGATTTTTTTCAAATTAATAAATTAAAAATTTGGATTTATTTGCAATTTAAAAGGATTTATAAAAACAACACAAAATTAGACATTACGAAAAACTTGTGTATCCAGATTATAAATGTTTACAATTTACCGTATATTGGTCTATCTTTAATCACTTAGGAGTTTTTGTTTCATCGTAAATATTTCAACTCATAAAGCTATTCTGTCCAACTTGCGTTATTTTTGTAAAATTTGAATAGAATCTTTGCAATTCTTTGAATTTTTACATTTTCTTTTAGATAGAAGAAATATAATTTTATACAGCGAAACAACTTAGGAAGCACAAATCTCTTTCCCGTACGTTAGATTATTTACATCTTGATATTTGTTGCGTAGCCGAAGCTAGAATGCAGGATACTTCAAGTATTAAAAAAGATGCATTACGGGTTTCAAACGTCTCGTCTGATTGAATTTTCGCAAGCCGTCCAATAACAGTCGACGTCTTTCTATGTTCACAAGCTGACGTTTATTTATCCGAGCGGTTCCTTTTAAAGTGACCAATTTTATGGGCACATATAATGATGCCGAATAAAGAATATTACGAAGACTTTCATCTTCAATCACTTTTCGTATTAAATTCATATTATAAACACGGTTGGAGAAAAGATCACCCACTCGACAATTTCTAATCTGTTTCAAGTTCCATAATAAGGAGACCATGAATTTATTTTATGATCCTGGTTATAAGTGACGAAAATGATAAAAACGACGCTTAAGCAACGCAGACATTTTTTTGGTTGTGATAAGTTTGCAAAACAATTTAAGTCAAGTTTACAAGCTTCGAGTAAGCACCAATCCAATTTTATTTCAACATTCGTTGAAGAACATAGCAAAACTACCGCCAATTGCACGTGCTGAACCATTAAAAGCTTCCATGAGTATTATCAGAATTCGACGGCAAACGGATCAAACGGAAAGCCAAATTATACATGCGGCTCTCACCTCTATTAGTCCTGCATATATTTCACTTGACTAGATATTTCTGCGGCATAATTTCTATGCAAGCACGAACGTTAATTTTTTTAGCTCTGACCGTATTTACATTTATATAAATGTAATACAATTAAACAACAAATGATTGCGCGAGTGTTGGTGTATGGCGTCCCATAGCTCCCGGACTAATGGATAATAAAGAATTTATTATAGATTGCGGGATATTTACCGGTCTACCGTTTGTTGTAGCATATATATGCATACATTTAATTTTATTTTAAGAGCATATATAACTAATATATATATATATATATATATATATATATATATATATATATATATATATAGAGAGTATAATTCAGTATATATATATATATATATATATTTGCAATGATTGCTTATGTCAAAATGTTTTCTTAAACTCGCAATAAGAATATTTCACTGCTTGTTTAGAAACTAGAAAGATACAACTTTCGCTTGCAATGCGTATTTTTTTGTCTTCTGTTGTCTAAATGCATAATCATGAATCTATGTAAGTACGTTTTTATCTAACCTGTCATGTAAAATCTCCAATTTTTTGCATTTCAATTCAAATTAAATATTTGATTTCGTTGACAGGCAACAGGCCAATGAGAATACACGCTATCTCATCTGAACATTTATTAATCACGTGCTACCTGCAATTATATAAGCGCAAGACATTTCCTGCATAGTACACTGACTCGCTTGCCAACAGGGAGTACACGACACTCTTCAGACTTTTAAGGCAGTTGTTGCAAAAATCTCAATCTAGTCATATCTTACAGTGCAAAAGTGTAAATTATAATATTTTTTGGTGTTATTATTATGTTATTCATTATTCTATGTATCTTAAGTAAGTTTGACGCCCACGCCTTTTGCTCTGTCTCAAGTCAAACATGATTAATATATGATCAAACCATAAGGATCTACACGATTCATATTTCTTACTCTTACTTGTCTCACGTGGTATAGCCAACTGCTTTTAACTAACAATTTATTAGCGTTAATTAGCAGTGTTATTTATTTACTTTTGAAATTTGATTCATAAGTTGTAGTACTTCTACGCCATATAGTTGCACAGTAGGTAATGCCTTATTTGATCTGATCAGCTACTCAGACTTCACGTATTGTTAAGCAACAATGTTTAATCGCTGGTTTCGTATCACAAAATTGGCTATTATCATATATGTGGTAGACTAATCAGTTACACACTTGACAAGTTCAATCACGAATGTCATGTATCGCGAAGTCGTGAATACCCAAATTATACCTGTTTCAGAATTTAGTGTCCCACGTCGCAATTTCACGTTGCGGCTCTGAATCATTTTCAGCAAAACTAATTTGCTTCAACAGCTACAGCCGACCACTAAGGCTAACATTCTCTGTAGCAATAAAAAATGACTATCTAGCATTATTTCTTTTATGCAGCAGTTAATTTGTACGAAATAGCTATCTATCCGTAAATTACGATATATTTGTTTTAATCTATGTGCACAAAATTAACCAGTTGCTTAACTGCGTTCAGGCTCCGCTCTACATCACCGATTATTATTGCCAGGTGAAAATTTTATTTACTTTTTACTTTTTCGAGCATGGAAAGCAGGCCAACAGGTCAAATGCACTTGCCGACATTTTGAATCTACTTTAATATTTATAAGCGCAATGGCATTCATACGTAATACATACAGACATGCTTGCTAATTAAATACTGTTTGTTGCGAAGATCTAATATATATGCAAGTATGTATTAGGCGTTGCGAACCTAGTACCAAATTAGTTCAGTTGTTTATCCTTCTGGTCACAACTGAACTAATTTGTTACTAGGTTCGCAACACCTAATACATACTTGCTTGCTACTTGTTCGACTTGACAACTGGCTGCTCTTCTATGAAATTGTGATCACTTAATTTATTAGTTGGATAGAGGTGATTGCCAGCTTCGTGGTGTTTTGATTATTTGTAAACTAGACTCACCTTGGCCTCAACAAAGCAATTGCCATATACTGTTTTTATATCTTCCATTTGACATTAATTTTCGTACAGTAGTAAAAGACACACATATCAAAGTTCTAGAAGAAAATCTAAACCGCCACCCCTGCTCTATTCTCGGCTTTATTCATTGAATTCCTTTCACGACCCTCTTCTAGGTCACCAACGGTAAACTTCTTCCTTCACCTCCTTATGTATGGTTAAATTCCTATTTCTAAAATTCCTATTTGGTAATTTCACAGCAATGTGTATAATATTGAAAACTTTACTAATGTATTTGAATATAATTTCGCGCGTAGATTAATTAACCTCTTCAGTCAAAACGGAATTGACTGCATCAGAAAATTTGTGGCACATCTTTTATTCTATCATTCAGTAATATATAACTCGATAAACGTGCACATGTTATAAGTGAGCTCTACATCAATGACAATTGTTCTTTAGACGATAATTATATTTATTCACAAAATTAACACACTTGTGCCACAGTGAACATAGAGATTGAATGAGAAAAATTTAATTTAACAAATTTATGCTAAAATTTGAGCATTAACGATAACAATTTGTGCTGTAAATTTGACAAAAAGCCAACTGCATATTTCTAAATTTATTAACAATTTAGTAGTTGAATGAAATGTGAGAAATTATGCATAGTAATAGTATGCGAATTGCTAGATTAAAATATAATTTCTTAAAAAAGTGCAGTTGAATGCTCACAGTTTATGTTTTCTTATAATATTTCGTTCCAAACAAATAATCCAGATGTAGACTATATGAGCAAGTATACATTTTATTTAAAGCGGGTTAGTACAACAGATTTAAGAAAAGCCGTTATATTTTCGCCATAACTTAAATTGTTTGCAATATTCGGTACTACATATAGTGAATTGATTTGACGCAAATGTGTTTAAGTTGCAGCAAATGCACATAATAATTAACACAAGGAGAATGCGGTAAACCTACGTGGAAAGAAACGGCGTACACACACACAGAGACAATAGAAACGGTTAAGTACTTTTGTTGTGGATTACTAATGTATATGCAAGTATGTATTAGGTTTTGCGAATCTAGTAACAAATTAGTTCAGTTGAGACCAGAAGGATAAACCAAAGGCAGCATGAACGGAAAGTATAATCTCATGCACATTCGTTTCGTGCTTACTAGCGACTCATCAGTAGGAGCTGGTGTTACGCCCTTTATCCACTATATATTTAGATGAGGTATGTTTGAAAATAGGATGGTACAAATATATAGTGAGCAAAGGGCGTAATACCGGCTCCTACTGATGAGACGCCAGTAAGCACGAAACGAATATGTACGGGTTAATTTGACCAGTTTAAATAAAATCCTCTCTATAAAAAGGAAAAGTTCCTTTTGGCGTCTTACTTTTAGTATTTTATGGCAGAATGTGAAACCAGTTAGGTAACTGGTTAATGATCTGTCCATTAGTTAGCATAAAACTTCTGTGATTCTCTGACGCTGGGCTGAAGCATACTTGTTTATCGCTTTATCAATGATATAATGCTTAATAACCACTGATAATTGCTACACAAAACGTTAAAAGTAGTAGTTGATCATACAGCGTGAAGCAAATGATAGCGGTGTTTGGCAGCTGCAGCGTGATATTTCACGGTGGATTAAAATAGGCTATGCCAAGTTTAAGTCGATGTTTACCGAGAAATTTCGATCATTTTTGCATAGAACATTTTGTTAAAACCAAAGTGAACAATGTTTGTTCAACGTTAGTGTTCATGACATGATAGATGCTTATACTATGATATGAAGCCGGTAATTACTTATAGTTTCTACATCATGCGTTAGCCCTAGTAAGCTTTTCATGTCACCTAAAGCAAATGGGAGCTCAATCATGAGCCATACGGTGCAAATTTGTGGCGTATAAAAATGCAAGATAAAAATTATTTGTTAAAAATAAATAATGTTTACTCGAGCCTATCTACACAAATTGCTTGATATCGAAGAACTGTACATGGAGGTAACAAAATCTTTAGCTAGAAACAGTTGATTGTACAACGCGATATATGTAACTGTATGAAATATGAATCACCCGGATCCACCTGAGCTGACCGCGTGTGACGCAAAATTGAGTGCAAGTGATGCAAAAAACCTAACTTGTGATGTATAAAACAATGAATAATTAACGGAAAAATCTTCGAGCAATAAAGGTTTTGCTCTGTAAGTTATGATGAATTTAATATTGCTGGCAACAGAGGCCTGAAACGCATGTAGAAGGTTGCATATTGTCAGAAGCAAGGGGTTCGCTAAAATGATTCAGCCTATCTGTGCTTACCAAAGTAGGTGTTGCACCTTACATGATAAAGAAAAATTTTGATCGTCTGAATAAAATCTGGTTAATGCCGCGATAATTAGACTTTGCTGGTGCTACAGCAATTTCGTTACGAACAAATACAGTCCTGCAGTTGTGGAGCTGTGAATGAATGAAGACTAGACGAAGAACTTGTCTCGGCAGCTGGGCAGATATACTTCTGAAAGGAAGTTTAAGGCATATTCTTCAACTTCTTGATCATCCTGTGTTGGTAGTAAACTTGGGAGCTGACTCAGCAGTCGTGGATCTATGCCATACAAGGGCTGTAACGCATACGTTCAATTAGATTCACGTAAACGAGAACACATAACGAGAAGAACTAAAGGTAATGCAATGGTCCTGTTTCCATTAATGGAAGTGGATGCTAAAGGGGCTTTCAGTTACCTATGCATTATCTCTATAATACTATTTGAATTTGGGTAGAAAGTTGTGGTCTGGCTTAATCTGCATCACACGAAACAAAAATTAATTTTAGAAGGCCTGAAGTTAAGCATGTACCCCTATTAGTAATAACCTCAATAGAAACACCATAATGTGACACCCATGCAGAGATGAAACTATTAGTTACTTCACATGTATAATAGTTGCCGAATAAAATTGCCACAGGCGATCGCGTAAATAGATCGTTCACGGTTATAGGGTACTTTAAAGCTTGAACTCAAGTAAAATTAGCTATTACAAAGTAAACAACGGCTAAGCGTTACATCGCTGTTAAGAAATGATTCATTGTAAGATTCTGTGCCGTATAATTGTATACATTCGACATGTGGCACACACAGAGATACATCGCTTTGTTTTCGGTCAACGTTTATGACAAGAAAGGAAATCCATAGTTTGAATAATTTTTTGCAGGCTGATGTGCAAATCTCGCTTGTGAGTCCGCGAAGCAGACAATTTGTAAGCTCTCCAAATGTCTGCAGAGGGTTTTAAATGAATGGCGAGCAATTGATCTTCGAACACGAGAATCTCTGATTCCTTCTGTTTTTTAGTAGAAATATTGCTAAGATAGACTCGTTGAAAGTCATAATATTGGCCGAAAACGGCGTGCCTAGTAACAAGTTATTTCAAATATGACCAGCAGGATAAACCAAAGACAGCCTGAACGGAATGTATAATCTCATGCACATTCGTTTCGTGCTTACTGGCGACTCATCAGTAGGAGCCGGTATTACGCCCTTTAACCACTATATATATATATTTGGGCAAGAAATGTGGGATAATAGACGGTAAAAGTCTCCTACATGAAACGATAAACTGCAGAAAGAAGCTCATCATAGAATGCCCTGACAGTGACTTTCAACGCTAACTCACAAATATAATATATATATATATATATATATATATATATATATATATATATATATATATATATATATATATACCTATCTGTAAAGGATACCAACACTATGGCTATTAAAGGTATCCGATAGCAACATTATTGTACTGAAAAGTGCATGTTACTAACACTATGGTTTCCAAGTCAATACATGGTACCAAAATGATGGATATCAATTTATGATATTGTTCACCGAGATTGAAAATTACAACAATTTGTGAACACCTGTTACTCCAGTAAATCCATACACTCTGACCTTGATCGCTATCTGTTATCTATAATGCTTATGAAATAACGCACAACTTCATGGATAGCGAAAAGCTCATAACTAAAAATGTTATATCTAGATTTTACTAGTTTTAGAGTGCACGAATAAAATCTAATTGGCCTCCGAAATACTTTGATCTCTTGTCCAAGGGGGTGTCGATTGCAATTTTCGACAAATCGATTATGAATACGAAAAGTCGCTCAAAATCCTGATGTGTTAACAGAGTGCATTTGCTGAGGCATTCACGGCAAGACGAAACAGTTCCATGTCAACAGGCGACCAAGAAATGGCAGAATACACACTTAGTCCTTTCCTATTTTTCAGGTGCTTGCATAACGAATATAATTGTTTTGATAAGACAGGAAGGAACTTGTAATCATTGTTTAGAACTTCTAAGATTTGCTGAAATTACTTCATAAACTTAAGTGACGAAATTTTCTTGATCAAATTTGCATTAGACGACTAGATCTGCATACCTTGTGGTACAATACGATGCCCTAAGTGATCAGCTGAAATAGTTAAAAATTTGCGTTTTTTGCAATAGATTTTGGATCTATTATTTGCTAAGTGTGATTTGACAGTAATAAGACGCTCGGAATGAGAGTTCAGGTCAAGACTGAAGATATGAGATCCATAAGTGGGCACCTGGCGCAGAATATAGTCCAGGAACCTGTTATGTTTGGATAGCGCCATTTAGACCAAACTTAATGTAAATCTATTCAAATAAACTAAAAAGAGTCTTGCAGCAGTTAAAAAACTTTGTTCATGTAAAGTGGAGGGTTCAATGAATTTCTGATTTGGTAGATCAATTATGAGCCGATATTTTTACAAGGAATCATGGTATCGAATTTTGCCTGAGACCTTGGCGACGATGATAATGTACTAAAGTTCAAGTTTTAAATCTATATCCATAGACGACTCTGAACCCCAAAGGTATAAATTGGCTCACCTGTGGCCGCTGAAAGCAGTAGCCCTAAAGCCTTTAGGCATCGGAATCACCTTGGAGAACTGAAAGTGCTGCACATGAGAATATGCTAAACTCATCTCTGTTTTTAATATCCATAAGGTGCAAAAGTGCATTGAGTTGATTTGTAGGGTTGGTTATTTAGATTGTAATTACCGATTAAACTATTGAGTTTGTAGTTAAATATACTTTGAAGGATAGAAGATATATGAACTTCATCAATGGGTTTCTGCACGTTGATTTGCTCGTTTGTGAATGAAGAATGTTAACATTCATTTTTTTGTTGCATATGAGCAGCCATGAATGGAAAAAAATATTAGTTTTGCAAATTCTAAGAACAGTGCATGCAATATCAACAAGTAAAATATTTATGATGATTTAGGTAACAATTCTTTAGAGAATGCTGACCATAGATATGAGGGCACCTTGATCACCTTCTCTTATGCAATGTCATATTCTGACGGATATTTTTGTCTTTAATTTGATTGAACCGTGTTTTTCCTACGACGAAACTTTCAAATTAAATAAAATATTAAAATTTAGTGTATATGTGCCCTATGAATATTAAATGCTGAATGGCAGAGCACTCACCAAAATCTGCAACTGCAGATTGGACAGACAGTTGGAAGTTAAATATAACAGATACTTCTTGAATGATTGCGCAGTCCTAGCTTCGTAGGTTGAATCTCTGCGATTTGCGTTCGCGAGTTGTCGCTTAGCACTGTCAGTTTCGCAAAGATCCGATTCATACCCATTTCCAAGTACGCGTCTAGTTTTTCGTATTGAATGGGTGCAGATTCGTTCCCTCCTTCCGAAGGCGTCAACACCATTCATACTAACCACTGGAAATGAGGTACCAAGATTGCATCGCACCTTATTTCCAGTGGTAAGTATGAACGATGTCGATGCCTTCGGGAGAAAGGAACGAATCCGCACCCAGCCAATAAGGGTAATTAGACGCGTACGTGGAGATGGGGATCAATTTGATCTTTGCGAAACTGATAGTGCAAAGCTAAATATGCCGTTACCAAATTAATTTGTCAATTTGGTATTTAAAATATTGTAGAATTACCTTGCAGAAATGGTTGCGAAAATCTGGCGATGCAATGAACAAAATGAGCACAAAGTCATAAAAAATTCTTTTTGCGTTTAATATTTGACCGGCCAGAAAACTTCAGTTATAAATACTGATAGCAATGTGTGTGTCGAAGCGTTGAAAGAAAATGAATCCATGCTGTAGCGTTTGGTATTATTTATCATACAGGCTATACGTGGTGTAAACTCGGAGTGGAATGTAGCTTTACAGTTACCCCACGAAAATGTAATATTCCAAATAGACGTCCAGAAGAGTAGCGTTGAAATTGAGTGGTATCAATTTAGTTTCGTGCGATGCTAATAATTAATAATTAAATAATTAAATTGTTGCTTAATGCGTACAAACACGACAGTTTATCACATATAGTTCACCAAATTACAAGCAGTGATCAATTGCCCATTCAATAAGCTTCAAAATATTTTCTAAGTTTCCCACGACAGCAAAATAATAAATCGATTAATTCTATAAGTTAGTAATATAATAACGTAAGATATCTTCCTGTCGTGCGCTTCATTGCCTCTTCAACATTGAACTGTAAGTGAAAATATACAGTTTTCCTATTGATAGTACAAAAATTCACATCGAGTTTTATTATATCATTAGTTTTATAATTATCCATAAAATGTAGACGCCAACCACCATTTATTAGAGAATGACGTAAATCACTCAAATCCGTCGGTAATCAGTCTAGAGACCAATAACACGATGTGAAATTTCACTGCGACTTAACCAAGCCTTTTTCTATTTCAATGGTGTAGTAGCTTTAGAAATTTATATAATGCGCTTTCAACTTTTCCTTTGGAAGATTGATGTGCAAAACGTGTCACCAATTCTAACATCAAGAAGAGTTAGAGAATCACCCGCTTAGTATTCAAATTTTAATATAACATTTGGATGCAATTCATTGATTTTATTAAGCTGTACTTTGGTATGGGCACGGCTATCATCAACAAAAAAAATTTCATCTAAATAACGGTCTTTTAGTTTCATTATACTCCATTTTTCAAAGTCCATTCGTTTTAACATTCATATATAAACACATAAGGCCATGATAGGGGCCCTAGCCTAACCAATTCCGAGACCATCACTTTTACTCTATAGTTAATCCAAAAAAATGAATAGAATATCGAAACAACATAAATGCAATAATCCGTCTAACTGCGTTTTACCCTATTTAAAATTTGTGAAATTATTCCGGACATAATGGCATAAAAAAAGAATATGTTCACTAAAATGAATATTAGTCTATAATGATACACTAAAAAAGGAAAAAATCTCATGCTTTTTAAAATTTAATTTTTCTTCAATTTTCAAAAATTTTAAAGGAATCTTGAAGATTATAGACAGATAATTTAACCAATTCACGCAATTACTTATATTTCATTGAAAGAATTGGTTAAATGGAATATGAATGTTACAAACAAATTTTTAGCTTTTCGGTAAAGTGTGCAGTCATGATGCCTTTCTTTCAACCGTGCTTAAATGTATGTTGTCCGCATGTGTGAAACGTCCATTTCCTCGCAAATAGATTAGCTAGGTAGAAACTAACATTTATGGTATGTCCTGTTGCGCCATCTATAGTGTCAATTGCAAGCTAGAGACCAGAAATTAAGCTATTCCCCATAGAAACGTACTCAAAACGATCTACGACAACCATGTCAGAACTGTTGTCCGGTGAAAGAATAACACAACCACGGACTTCGGCGAATTCTCGTAAAACAGCCACGTCTATTATACTCAACGAAGATTTCGTTGAATGTGACCAATTTTGATATTGGCAGCAAATTTTACATTACAGTTGCCATCATTGATTTATTTTAAATCAAATAGCTAATTGATTATTAATCCAAACTCTGCTCCAGTTACCATGTGATCTCCAATGCACGCATGAGGTGTTATTGTGTTATGCCTTCGTCGGTCTAAATGTCTTGCTTGGTCATCATGGATTGTGATGAGCACGTATTGTCGGTAAATTGCTTAATTTTTGTTCCACATTTTAAAATTGTAAGCAAAAGTGACGCATTATAAATTACCGAATTTGCTATTCGGGTGGCTACAAAATGGACGGATTACATGAGTCCAATACAAACAAACGAGACTAAATGGAACACAGACACAGAAAATGTACGCTTAACCGAACCCACATAAACACGATAATCCGCTGAAGCTAATTTTTTCAATGACAAATACGCCAACGCATGAATTTGCGAAATTTTTTCTAACCTATAAAATACGATGAGAAATCACGTATCTGTGTACAGTTTGTAATATTTCGTTCAATATACCGAAAAATTAGACAAATTGAACGTTAGAAATCATTTGATGTGTTCGTACAATTTTAATTCGTTATTTACTAATATTTCTTTCAATCAAACTATTGAGTTTATAACTTATTATGTCCGGAGTAAGGTCCAAAATTTAAAAATGAGCAAAGTTCAGTTATAAAGATTAATACATTTATGTGGTTTAGACATTGAATTCATTTTTAATGGTCAAATTGCTGATTTAGGAATGGCTTCAGCCATGTTGGAAGACAATAACTATGAATTGTTTAGAAATGTGACACTATACAACAGTTATGGTAATTATATATATTTGTTCTGTGATGCCGTGTGCATACCAAATAACTGCTTAATAAATTTAATGGAATTCAGTCAAATTCTGAATTCATAAACCAATACAATAAGGACGATATTCTAGCTTATTATTAAAAAATAATTGATTCGCGGGTGGTGGTAACAATTTTTTAAATAAAGTTTGCGAGCTTGAAGTAAACACCAATCCCATTGGATTTAACCAGTTGCTGAACAACATAACAAAACTACCGCCAGTCGCAACGCACTGACGCCTTTTGATCATTCATCAGAGTACGACGGCAAGTTAACTAGCGAGGATCAAACCGCATTGCATATATATGGAAAGCATATTTAGATATGCCGCTCTCACCTCTAGTAGTTTTGCATACATTGTATTCGAGCTTTATTTATGAAATAACCTGATTGACGCAAAACAATATTGATGATGCACACATGTATATTACTATATATGGTTTAATATGTGACCATTGCGACATGCTAACAAATCGTGTTTTAATATTAATTAAGGCTAGGTGTGTTTGCGTGTTTCCCGATTTGTCAACTGTTTCTAAAAATCGACGTTATCCAGAATGGTGCTAGCAAAATAGATTTATTCATTTTTCAGCTTGAAGACAAAACTGTGCTTAGTAACACGTCTTCATTTTGAAAAATTTTTACAGACAAGAAATAATTTTGTACTGTGTTCTCTGCTCAAACTAAATTGATTCGCGGGCTCACTTTCTCCATTAAATCAATTGATAAGATGCTGCAAAAGCACTACTATTTAGTTTTAAAAATATTTTTAAATTCATATCGGGCGACACGTATTTGTTTATTTGAAGAATGACTTTCCATCAAACATTGTCGTTAAATATTATGAAACTTTTTTTTTAATTATTATATTCTGTCTAAGACTAGAGCATACGTGAATCGAAACATTGTTCCTACAACTTCTTTAGTCGAATATGCACAGGCTGAACTAGCATAGTTCCGACTTCATCCAACGCGAACATCGAAATATTGGTATTGGAGCTTAACGCATAACTAGAGAATGTAATAACAGAAAATAATCTCATGCCAATTGGGTCTGACGCATCGCAAAAACGGTAAAGGAACAAATTAAAACATTAACGAATCAGTAAACGCAACTTATGAATAACTGGAAAAAGAAATATCCAAGAATACATCTCTCGAAAATAATTGCGAAAATTTTAGTAATGTAAAATATCCGTGGAGGGTAGCATTGACGTCTGCAATCAGAATGCAGATTCAAGTTTAGAAAAGAAGATTTTTTGAATAATTTTCAATGCTTTTATGAAATACGAGCTTTAATAAAATTCATAGTACTCTTTACACGTGAAAAATAAAAAGAAATTTTATCAGTTACAAGAACCGTTTATTTATCATATCCTACTGTAACAATTCGAACTGATAAACTAATTCTCACGGCCGTGTATATGCCACATTATGTGAGTTTAGAAGATGATTTACCGTTTATTATTTCCGTGCAATGTAACTTCGATTTTTAGTGACATAATGTTCGTTTGAAATTTTTACAAACTTCATAAGAATGAAATAGACAATTCATTAGCTAATCGTGATCTTATTCAAATTGTTACGTAACCAATCGTTGATTCTGAATTTTTCTGCTATGTTTATTTAAAGAATAAAATTGTGGCCCGATATTAATATGAAGTGATAAATTACACCTTGGAATTGGATAATATGCAAATTTATCCGAAATAGTATAATAAAACGTGAAAGAGTAGTTATTTACGACTTCTGACGTTCATTTAGAATATCTGACTGAAATATACCTTTTAATCTTAGTACGATGCTTGTTCATGAATGTTATATGCGTTTTTTCACTGATGATTTTATACTCTCTGTTCCTAATTTGTCAAACATTTTTTGACAAATTTGAGCGATTGTTGACATAGTTTCAAAAATGATTGTAAGACGTACATGGTAATTAAAAATTAGAAAAAAATAATATTTGTAAATGTAATCTATTCTAAAGTATCAAACGCTTAGTAATATACACTTTATTATCAAAGCTTTTTAAGTAGCCCTAAATTGGGCTGTTAACTTCCGAACGAATGTTGTAAATATAAGGAAATAGACAAGCTTGAATTATCCGTGTATACATTCAAAATGATTTCATATTTGAATTAGAATACCTATTTGTCAAATCGAAATGCAAGGTTTACAACTTATAGCAAATTACATTGTTATTTGAATCTTCGTGTAGAGAACAGCAGCGGCCAGAACTCGATTACGAAAAACTAAATAAACTAAAGATGAAATTTAAATCTAGACAGAACCCTGTCACTTAAGAATGTCAATAGATAACCTTCCTTATTTACCTACAGAAATTATGATTCAACATTGACAATTTTTTAATAAAATTTTGTGGAATGTCCTTATTTCACAAAACACGTTAACGATAGTCTAACACCATTGTTTAAAGTTAATAGACCGATTGTTGTGATGAAATCAATGATTGTTTAATTGTTGTGAATCAATATTGGTTTATAACCAGGATACCTTCTGCCTTGAACTTAATTAAGCGTTTAATATTACAACATCTTTATTCAATTTAATTATGTGGACTATGGTAATTGTTATCAGTTATTTAAAAGAGCTCGTGCATACCTATCGAATATTTTATCCAATTGGAATCATATCATAAATCTAAAAGCAAAAATGAATCTATACATGAAATATCTTCATATATAGTTCAAAAGCGTTCGATTCTATTACTTTACAAGTGTACCTGAACCTGATCAAAGAACGTCCTCAAAAAGAGACTAGATCGGGATTATCATTATGTTTTTAGACTAGCTAAACACAACAGGATTGGCGTCTATTTCACCCACTCAAAATTGATTTGAAGATACGTTTTCACAACATGCGCAATAAATTATTGATTATTTTTATAAAGTATATACATGTGGTGAATTCTGTAAAAATTAATGTTCGTTACTGCTTAGAAATGGTAGAGATGGCGTTTCCAGTAAATTAAATATTATGCCAGATTACTAGAAGTTAGAACCGCATATCTAATTTGGCTTTCTATATATATGCAATGCGGTTTGATCCTTGCTAGTCAATTTGCCGTCATACTCTGGTGATGATCATCGAAGTTCGAAAGTTGTCAATTCGTGTGACTGATGGTGGTTTTCCTATTCTGTCGGACTAGTTAAATACAATGAAGTTTTATTTAAAGTTTGCATACTTGATTTATAGAATTGTTTTCGCCACCCATGCAATCAATGATTTTTTAATTGTATAACTCATATAGATGTGACTAGATCTGCAAAAAATAATGTTCTTTAAACACATAACTACCCTACGTTTCTTTTGACCACAGAAATTCCAAAATCGTGCGTGTGTTTGACTGGATGTGATTTTTCTTTTTTGTGCGACTACTCAAATACCATTGTTTTTGTGTCTATATCAAACTCCTAAACATAATTTAAATTATTTTTTCCACCATCTGCGAAATCCATGATTGTTTGATTGTATAACTTATATCCATGTAGCAAATGCTTCGAAAAAATAAATTTCGTGATTGCATATAAATTGTGCAGCCGACATTTCCAGTCAAGAACAATGTATGCTAGACCACTGGAGGTCAAAATCACATATATAATTTGTTTTTCATATATATGCATCGCTGTTTGGTCCCAGTTTACTGTCTTACGTTGCTGTTGACCACAGAAATTCCAAAAGTGTCCGTAAGTGTGACTGCATGTTATTTCGCTTTGTTTTCCGACTGGTCAAATGCAATTGGATCGGTGTCTATATCAAGCTCTTTAACTTGAATAAAATAATTTTTTTTCACCACCCATATAGTGTGATTTTTATTGACATAAATTATATACATGCTTCGAAATATTCAGAATTTTAATGTTCTTGACTGCAATTATTGTCCTTTTGGATCATCATCTCTAATTTTTTTGTGAATTTCTTTATCAATATAAAATAAGTAGAATAAAAGAATGTATTCATATTTTCAATAAAATTTTACTTTTGCCTCATATTTCCGTCTTGTCGACTAGAATCGCTGAAAATATTACAATATATTGGTACTGATGTATTTGTGTACATCGATACCACATATATGCTCACCAGCATATTGTTACCATTTAAATCATATTCATCGACAATCTGAGCCAAATGTTACAAATTCACCAAAGTTTGGTCTAATAAGTACGGATATGTACCTAATCTCTGGCATCGAAACTTCAACATTTTATATGTTGTGATGTGCTGATAATATAAAATAATTCTCAAAATGTTGTCTGGTTTATGTGCCTTTACTAAACCATACAATCTGGGGAAACTTGTATCACTTTATGTGAGGTTGTTACTATGTGCTTAATCTAATTCATCATTAACAATCAAATTATTATTATTCAAGAATTTAACTTCGCTTTGCTATTTACTAGTAAGGTCTTTATTTATTTTCGTATTTACCTCTTTATTATATGTTTTGTTTACACAGTTTATTATTATTATTATCAAGTTGATTCACCAGAACCTTCGTTCCTTTTTGCCAGCTCTCTAACATATCATATTTTTCGTTAGCAACACTTTTCTGAGACATTTGACGCCATAATTTTGTTTATATTTATCTCCCTTTTAGTCATAATTCAATCTGAACAACTGTGCCCAAATTTCGATTGAGCATTTCCGGATGACTATTATTAAATTGTATTTTAGAAAGGTCCATTACCTGATTAGTTACTACAACGAAAATCTTATCCACAATCGGTCGATAGATGCCTAAATTACCAAAAATTATATCATGAGTAATCCTGTGTTACGTGCACTACTAGTTAAATCCTCTAGAAAGTTAATAGCATCTACGTGCAAATTTTCTTTTAAATGAACGATCTTTTCGGAAAATGGTAAAGTTCCAACTATGGAACATTCTGGAAAATAGTTTTCTTCCAAAAACTTAATAATGTATAAACAGTCGCAAAAATTTAAAGACTTTCGTTGCAAATACGAAGGTGGCGCATTTCCTTCAACAATTATCTCTTACATCACTTATCAAATAAAAATATGTATCACTGTGCATTCTTAGCTAGCAAATAGTGTGGCAAAAAACATTGTTATCGTCTAAGATTTCTATTGAATTAAAACAAAAAATATTTACCGATCGATTTTCTGTCCGTCAGTTATGCCGACTCCAATTCTACACACATAAAAGTATATGCAATAGAGCGTGTCACATTCAATACTTCGAAATAAAACTATTCGCGTTGAAAATATTTTCTTCCAGTAGGATGTAATATACTTCGGCAAACTAAAGACCTTACGACATATTTCTGCTTTTAGATGTTAAAACGTCTGCTATACAACAAATAATACAGTAGAAATAATAAGAAAATGGCGTTTTTTTAATTTCTGATAACTTAATAGAGATAAAGAACTTCATGTATGTATTTGCGTTGGATGCCTAGATAGGTGATGTAATTATTTAATATATGAATCGTTAATGCTACTCAGCATGCTCTTTTGTGGGAGGTTTTGATCTCCACCTGTAAAGCATGAAAACACAACGATTTGAAAGAAAAGCTACATTTCATCGAATAGGAAGACAAAAAAACTCTGATCAACATTTTAAGTAACGTTTGCCAACTTTAGATAAGCATCAATCCTACTTTATTTAACCGGTCGCATAACATAGAACAACTATAGTCGGTTACACGAACTGGCGCTTTTTGATCGACTACATTGACAATTGGAGAAAAAATTCAGTGATACATGCATGCATGAAACTAATTCGTGTAGTTATAGTTCTGAGAAAGATGACTAAATTCTATATTTAATTAATAGTATAGACATCGGAAGCGAATGTTTTTTTGTAGATATGAAAAGATTTTACTCTAAGATTGATATACCTTAGGTACTATATGTACTATAAATGTCTATCTACGGGAGGGTGGTGTTAACAAATCTTCAAATCAAGTTTGCGAGCTTGAAGTAAACACCAACCCTATTACATTGAAACATTAATGGATTGCGCAGCTAGAAGTAAATATCAATTCCATTGTTTTTAACCAGTCGTCGAACAACATAGTAAAACTACCGCCAGTCGCACGTACTGACGCGTTTCGTCCTTCCATGATCACCATCAGAGTAGGACGAAAAACTGACTATCAAAGACCAAACAGCAATGCATACACAAGAAAAACAATTTATATATGCGGCTCTCACCTCAAGTATACTCGCATGCTTTGTACTTTACTGGAAATGTCGGCTACTCAATACCTGTGCAGTCAACAACGATAATTTTTTTCAGATTTCGTCTCATGTATCTACGTAATAAACTTACACAATCGGTGACTGCGGTGCAATTAATATCATTTCTTTAAATCAAGTTTGCGAGCTTGACGTAAGAACCTATCAGATTGCATATAAACAGACGAACAACTTAGTAAACTTCAGTTATTCGTACGTACGGGCACGTTTCTGCCTTTCATGATCATTATTACGGCACGACAGTAAACAGATTAGTGAGTATCGAAACGCAATGTAAACACAAGGATAGCAAAAGTTTATAAGCGGCACTAACTTCTATTAATCCCACATAAGCAAGCTTGCTTCATTAGATTAGTTTATTCAAATTGGTGAAGATGAACCAACTCAAGAAGGCTGCCGATAAAGGCAGCCGAAATATTTTGGTAAAGAAAGAAAACTACTGTAAAAAGAACAACTGCGTTAGTCAAAACGCAGATCAGGTAATCTTAATTAATCCAGTTTCGCATAAAAACATTTTCATATATTGCACTGCCCCAATTCTATGCATACCCGAACATATTGTATTTGCAGATTTCGCCACACGCATAGAATTCATACAGTTTGACAATCATTAAACGTGCGTGTACTGATAAAATTTCTTTACATTAAGTTTGCGAGCTTCCAAGAAACACCAATCCCATTTTACTTAGCAAAGTCAAACAACACAGCAAAACTATTGCCAGTCAATCGTACTGACGCTTTTCCAATCAACATGGTCCTAATCGGAGCACGATGACAAACTGGCTAATCGAGGAACAAAACAAAATACGCACACAGGGTGTGGAAAATTGTATACGCTCTGACGTCTGCGCATATTGAGCTTGACTGGAACTGTTGACCGCTGAATTTTTAAGCAGTCAAGAACATCACATATTCGCTGTATGCGCCACTCTTTTAAAAATTATAAAATTAGAAATTCATTGAATGCGCAAGTCAAAATAACAATGCTTTTCATATAAGGTTTGTGAGCTTGCGCGAAGCATAATTCCCATTTTAAGTAACCAGACACAAAATATAGCAAAACTACCATTATCCAAACGTACTGATGGTTTTTCTTAATTTACGATCACTAATAGACCACAACGATAAATTAAATAAGCAGCAATAAAATACAGATTATGAGAAATTAAATATGGGGCTCTGAAGCCTAGTATTCTCGCCTCGATTGTACTTGACTTGTAAAACCGGTTGCACAAATTTTATGCTTTCACGAGCATAGCATATATGCAGTTTTCGCCACACGTCGAAATGTCATACAATTATGCATTCATTATATTGGCGAGTGGTGATTTGTATTCTTGACATCTGGTGTACCTGCATGAGGTAAACACTTATTCAGTTGTATCTGCCAATTTGCACAGCATGGCAATACTAACGTCAGTCGCACGTACTGACACTTTCCGGCGTGTACTAAATAGCATTGTCGAAAGACAGCAAAATGACTAACGAGAATCAAGACTAAGCGCTATATATTTTATGGAAAATCAGACACTCGTCCCCTACGTAGACTCTCCGCGAGTTGCTTTCGCGGGTTGTTGCTTTGCCCTATCAGTTGTGCAAAGATCCTACTGATCGCCATTTCCAAGTACGCATCGATTATTTCTTAGTTTTGGCTGGATTTGGATTCTTTCCTTTCTTCCGAAGGCTTCCACATCGTTCATACTAACCACTGGAAACGAGATACGATCTAATCTTCGTTGACTGGCAGCCAAAACGAAGAAATAATCGATCCGTACTTGGAAATGGGGTTCACTCGGTTCATTGCGAAATTGGTAAGGCAAATCAACAACCCGCGAACTGAACTCGCGGAAAGTCAACATATGAAGAGCCAGTCAACGAAGATTAGATCGTACCTCATTTCCAGTGGTTAGTAGGAACGATGTTGGAACGTTCGGAAGAAAGAGACTAATCCGCACCCAGGCGAAACGATGAATTAATCGACGCGTACTTGAAAATGAAGATCAATCGGATCTGGGCGAAACTGATGGTGCAAATCGACAACCCGCGAACGCAACTCGCGGAGAGTCAACATGTGAAGTTCGCACTGCGCACTAATCATTCAAATCATTATCGTCTCTTAGTCTTTGTAAGCTCGCGTAAAATTTTGCTTTACTGTAAATGTTGATTGTACAATGTCTATGCAGTCTCGAATATAACAATTTGGCAGCTTTCAATCCACACGTACAATTTATACAATTCAACAATCCTTGACCGCGTCTGTAGTGATAAATATTCTTTAAATTAAGTCTACAACTTTGAGATAACGACCAATCACATTTTATTAAATCAAACATAAAACGTTGCGAAACTCTAGGCGAGAGCCTCATATATTATTTTACCTAAATTATATTTGAATGAATTGAACAACAATCCAATTTTATTTAACCATTCGTCGAACAACATCAAAAACTATTGCCAATCGCACGCACTGACACGTTTCGATCTTCCATGATCATCATCAGAGTACGACGGAAAACTGACTATCGAGGATCAAACCGCATTGCATATATATGAAAAGCCAAATTAGTTATTCGACATTCCAACACCATAATTGTGCAGCATTCTAATTTCGACTTATCCGTAAATTTATTTACGACATCCACGTGCTACACTTTTCATAACTTTAGACGGTAAATATTAACACCAAATAATTCTCTCATTATCCTTAATTCCATCCATAGTACTAATTTGACGTGGTCTGATGTTGACGCTTGTTAGCCTACCCGGTTAGTTTTTTATCAGCAGATATTCCTCTTGTAAACTAGTTCTTCCTCGATTTTAAGTTCATAGCAGACCTCCCTGAATTTGTTTGTTGGGATTCTTCAAAGGTTTCTTGCATAAGATTTTGGCACATAGCTGTTGTAATGTATGCGAGACTGCTAAAGTTGAGAGCCATATATCGAACATTGATTTCCAGATATATTCAATGCGGTTTGATCATCGACAGTCAGTTCGGCGTCGTATTCTGATGATGATCAAGGAAGGTCGAAACGTGTCAGTGCGTTGCGGCTGGCCATAGTATCGTAAAGTTATTCGACGACTGGTTAAATACAATGGGATTGGTGTTTACTTAAAGCTCACAAACATGATTTAAAAAATTGTTACCACCACCCGCGCAATCAATTATTGTTAAATTGTATTGCCTAAATATGTATATGTGGCGAAAACTGCAAACAGTTAATGTTCGTGACTGCATAGAAATTGTGCAGCCGACATTTCCAGTCAAGTTCAATGTATGCAAGACTGCTAGAGGTGAGAGCCGCATATTTAACATTCGTTTCCATATATAATCAATGCGGTTTGACCCTCGATAGTCAGTTTGCCGTCGTACGCTGATGATGATCATGGAAGGTCGAAACACAGCAGTGCGTTGCGACAAACAATAGTTTTGTTATGTTGTTCAACGACTGGTTTATTACAATGGGATTGGTGTTTACTTCAAGCTCGCAAACTTGATTTTAAAAATTGTTACCACCACCCGCGCAATCAATTATTGTTAAATTGTATTGCCTATATATGTATATGTGGCGAAAGCTACAAACAGTTAATGTTCGTTTAATACTGTTTGTTGCGAAGAGCTAATATATATGCAAGTATGTATTAGGTGTTGCAAAACTAGTAACAATTTAGTTCAGTTGTGACCAGAAGGATAAACTAAAGGCAGAATGAACGGAAAGTATAATCTCATGCACTTTCGTTTCGTGCTTACTGGCCACTCATCAGTAGGAGCCGGTATTACGCCCTTTAACCACTATATATTTGGTCGAAGTATGTGGAATAATGGGACGGTACAATCTCCTAGACGAATGTGTAAACCTGCAATAGTGAAGCTAACATCATATAAAGTCTTCGACAATGCGACGTCAACGCTAACTCACACTGTACAATATATATACCGAGTATGTAAAGGATACTAACACTATGGCTATTGTGTTAGTAACCGATACCAACATTATTGTACCGAAAAGGTACATGGTACTAACACTATGGTTTCCGAGTCAGTACATGATACCGTAATACCGGCTCCTACTGATGAGTTGCCAGTAAGCACAAAAGGAATGTGCATGAGATTATACTTTCCGTTCATGCTGCCAATGGTTTATCCTTCTGGTCACAAATTAACTAATTTGTTACCAGGTTCGCAACACATACTTGCATATATATTAGTTCTTCGCAACAAACAGTATTTAACTGTTATATATTGAATTTAATGATGGCATGCTTACCGCTAAATGTGTTAACTGATATCAATCAAGGCCAGAGTGTACGGATTTACTGGAGTAACAGGTGTTCAGAAATAGTTGTAATTCTCAATTTCGGTGAACTTTAGCATAAATTAATATCCATCAGGTTTGCATCATGTACCGACTCAGAAACCATAGTTTTAGTACCATGTACTTTTTCGGTACAATAATGTTATATCGGTTACTAACACAATAGCCATAGTGTTAGTATCTTTACAGACTCTGTATATAGTATATAGTGTGAGTTAGCGTTGAAGTCGCATTACCGTTGACTTTAGATGATGTTAGCTTCACTACTGCAGGTTTACACAGTCGTCTAGGAGATTGTACCGTCCTATTATTCCACATTCTTCGACCAAATATATAGTGGTTAAAGGGCGTAATACAGGCTCCTACTGGTGAGTCGCCAGTAAGCACGAAACGAATGTGCATGAGATTATACTTTCCGTTCATGCTGTCTTTGGTTTATCCTTCTGGTCACAACTGAATTAATTTGTTACGAGCTAAATGGCTAGTTCGTTTACTTGAACCATTAAGTAAACTACTAGGTAATTATTCGGTTGCCGATTCGTTTGAGTTTGTAAATAAAATTCAAGATATAATTGTTAAAAAACAAGATTATGGTATTGTTTGATGTTACGTCTTTGTATACAAATGTTCCACTTGATGAAACCATTGACATTATAGTCAAAGTGGCAGAACACGACATATTACCATCGCCGGTGCCAGGTCACACTCTACGCAAGCTTATCCCATTATGCACGAAAGACGTACAGTTTCGTTTTAATGGAAGCATCTACAAACAGACTGATTGTGTGGAAATGGGAAGCCCCTTATCTCCAGTGTTGGCTGAGATTTTTCTGGGGCACCTAGAGAATACATAATTAACGAGTGACATAAGTAAATATGCTCAGTATATACGGTACGTGGATGATATATTTCTTTTACTTAAGGACAGGTCGCAATCACGAACATTGCTTCAAAGTTTCAACAAAGCACATAACAATATCGGCTTCAAGTCATAGCACGAGAAAGATGACTGTCTGCCTTTCCTAGATGTACTATTAAAGAAAGAAACTAATGGTAAATTATAACAGTTAAATACTGTTTGTTGCGAAGACCTAATTACCATAGACCAACATGGTCTGCACAGTATTTTCATTACAGTAGTTTTGTGCCATTTCAATATAAATTATCAACAGTTCGTGATTGCTTTTCAAGAATTGACAGGTTGGTTAATCAAGATTCTAAAGAAAATGAAAATAATAAAGCAATTAACGATTTAATGTCTTATGGCTATCCAAGACAATTAAATGAATCAATTATTTAAAGGGGAATTAAACAGAAACAGACGTATTATGGGCCAGAAAAGAAAACAGTCTACCTAAACATCCCATTTAAAGGGGATGCAGTTTCCCGAATGGCACAAAAGAAAGTTGAAGCAGCATTGACACGCACATTTAATGCAGCCAAACTACGAGTGTTATTTGGGGGACACACTTGCCTTTACCAGCAATCAAAGAGAAACAGCCGTTAATGTCGATATCAAATATTATTTACCAATATACTTGCGCAAGTTGTCGATCAACTTACGTAGGCCGATCGACCAGACGGTTAATTACTCGAATGAGAGAACATTGCAACTTGAACGCCTTTTTTAAATCAAATGATGAATACACGTCTACTATTGCGCAACACATCATCGAAACATCGCACGTATGTTCTCCAGACGTAGCATTGAAAGTAATTACTAAATGAAAAAACCAACGTGAGCTAGCCATATACGAAGCCTTATGGATAAAAAAATTGCAGACGGATTTATGCAAGTAGAAGAAGCACGTAAAAACATTGAGCTAGAACTGGATGTGACGCACGCAATTTGATTGGTTTCCGTTTTCACACTCTCTCTATGTTCACATATTTCTATCTTGTTTCGCTTTCCAATTAATATATAAAGATATGTTCATAAGTAGATATTTGAGAAGACAATGCGAAAGAAATGTTTCTTATATCTGAGAAAATGTCTTTTTATTTTTGCACACAGGAAGGGTAGAATGAATTATTATTATTATTATTATATATATATATATATATATATATATATATATATATATATATGAAGCCCATTATATAGAACAATAAGCATCTGGTCTAAACATTCAAACGTTTCATCAACATAATATTCTAATCGACTGGCCGTGAATCAAAGCCCAACAATAATTTAATAGCATCCGGACAAGGCCAAACACACCTTGACCAAACTCAACAAACATTCGATCGGATTGGTAACAAGCTGAAGATGAATAAACAGCTGATCTTACGCCGACAGAAATTTCAAAACGATGTGAGTATTCAACTCTACAATCCGCACACCCTGTGCTGTTACCAAGTGAACAGAACAAAATTGAGGACCAAAGCGAAACGAAGGACAACACTCAGGAAAATTACATTCATACACGTAACTGCCAACAATTCGAAAGGTTGGGAACTCTCAAACCATCCATACAATGATGACCAAATCTCAGATATCACTTTGAAATACATCGAGAAAGACCTTTACATGCAAATACACACACAGACACATACGCATACAAACTTACTAATCAGCCCAAACAATAAATAGAAATAAAACCGAGTCAGATTATTTGCCACCCGCACAATCAAATGAGTTTCATATAAGCACTAATTACATTATGTTTACATTTCTAATTATCAATGATGCATTAAAAAAGTTAGCGAAGACAATTCATGCAGATTTTTTTCCGCAGACAAGACTCGAACTGGAGCACACTGACTTCAGAGTCTGGGATTGTGTCCAAAGCACCACTTTTCCGCATACTACACGCATTTATAAGTTAGATATTAACTTACAATATTCGTTAGAGTTTTCTTCAGATGGAGACTATGTAGTATATAATTATAACATAAATTTGAACAAGAAACATAAATTTGTCGTAATATAACAAACACCACGCTTCTCGTGGCAATAGCATTGAATTGAGAATTTAGAAAATTAGACAAGCATTGATAGTAATAGTTGTTACCATTACCCCCACAATCATTGCTTGTTTAATGTGAATTGTGAAATTTTTATTTAGTTTCAAACCAATTACGACCTATCAAATATAATGTAGAAATGGAATTTGCATGATATAAGAAAGACATTTGCCTCAGTTAGGCATATAAAACAAGGAAATACACGAAGACGCTTATTTTAATTAAACATTTACGATGGACGCTGGATTGTTTTGTCATTTTCATACTATAAAGTACATAAAAATAATATTCTATATATATATATATATATATATATATATATAGTAGGTTTAAAATTATAGTTATCCCACACATTGTAACCTTACAAAGTTGACGAGTACGATTATTCAACCATACAAACCTACCTATCTAACGCGTCCACAACTTTCCATTGTGGGTTATCGATTTGCACTCATAGTTCCGCAATGATCCGATTGATCGTCCTTTTCAAGTACTCGCTGTGCTCGGCTTCGTAATGACTGGGTGCTGATTCGTCCTATCATTCCTAAGGCTTCTACACAATTCGTACTAACCACTGGAAATGAAGTTCGATCTAATCTTGCTTGTGTGGCAGGGTGGATCAGTGGTTAGAGCACAAGATTCCAAAACAGACGTGCCCAGGTTTGAGCTCTGTCCGCGGCAAATTCTGGCTAGTACGTGATTAGTTCCCAATCAGAAAAAACCGGTCTACTGGGTTAGTTGCCTTTTCTAAACTATACAATTCTTAGTTTATACTGACATATGTCGGTAATTAATGGTTCAGGTGCTTATATCAAGTTTGCAACCTTGATTATAGGAATAAGCTTCTCTACGTTGTTCGACGACTGTTTATATACAACGGGATTGGTGTTTATTTTAGGCTTGCAAACTTGATTTAAAGAATTAAAAGCTCATTTGGATCACATAGTTTTTGAATTTCATCGCCAAAAATTTCAAACAAAATTATAGCAAGAAACATATCTCTCAAATCCATTGCAAATTTATTCTAAATTTTATATCATTTAGTAAAAGAAAAGCATTGCCAGTAAATTACCATATTTTAAAGGTTTAATTGCAGCCAGGCAAGACCATGTTTCTTTTCTATATTGAACTCATATAAAACCCAGTCCATTGGTTCAGCCGAAAGACTTTAATACAGTTACACAATTTTCTAAGCCATAATGATTGCAAAGCTACAAATTTTAGCTTACAAGCATACAATTTTACGCTTTCGGGCTAAGATATTTGGAAACTTTATTAGAGCGCTTCCAGTACGTTTGGCTGACCTTCCCTATTGGATTCAAAATGACGGCCGCATATTCAAAAAATTGTCCAATAGAAATAATACACATTTGCAGCTCAATACCTTTCGATTACACATTTATCTATATTAGCACGCATTCCTTCTTATCGCAGCCAACTATTCTCTCTAGATGTTTATCAGCGGAATCCATATAATAAATAGTTGTGCCTAAGTCCTTAACTTCTTATTATAATCAAGGTTGCGGTCTTGACATAAGCACCTGACCCATTAGTTTCTTACATATATCAGTATAAACTAAGAATTGTATAGTGTAGAAAAGGCCATTCATCCAGTAGACCAGTTTCGTCCTTATTGGGAACTCATAATATACTGGCCAGGAAATGCCGTGGACAGGGCTCAAATCTGGGCACGTATGCTCTAACCACTGTGCGGCAAGGTGGCTAGGTGGTTAGAGCACCAGATTCCCAAGCAGACGTGCCCAGGTTTGAGCCCTGTCCACGACAATTTCTGGCCAGTACATGATGAGTTCCAAATGAGGACGAAACCGGTCTACTAGATGAATTGCCCTTTCTACACTATGCAATTCTTAGTTCATACTGACATATGAAAGAAATTAATGGGTCAGTTGCTTATATCAAGAACGCAACCTTGATTATAATAATTATCACCGCCCGTGCAACCAATGTTCGTTTCCTTAACTTCTTGTTGGAGTTCGATCTCGAATACATGATTAATTACAGCGTCTAGAAGATAAACATGATCCAATTCTGTTCTACTATTAACTTTTAAATCCTGGATTTTTCGGGTCAATCTTTAAACCAGCGTACAGTAAGTGCCTACTCCGGTCGGTACCATTTAACTTTACCTCATGCTTAGAAAAAGCAATGTTCTTTGGGTCAAGTGGCAAAATAAATTTTAAATCATCAGCCTTTGAGTATCATTTTCTACATAAATCTTCAATTCAATATCACTTCTCCAGGTAACGTGAAGTCTATTTAAAAGATACAGCTAAGGAGTGACTAATATTAGCTTTAGATCTGAGAGTTACAGCATAGGCTCCACATGAAGAAAAGGCTGACTTAAACGATAAGTTAGTATATAACTGAAAATTGTGTGTAGTATTGAAACTTTATGTCTGAGAGACGCCACATGGCTCTACCTGCAGAAATAGCTAACCAAAATCATAAGTCAGTATATAACGGGAAATTGTGTGCAGTGTGTGGTATGTTAGAGAAATGGTTCGAGTAACCGATCCAGAAGTAAACGTTCATGGTTAGAACCCATTCGCAGCCAAATTTTGAACAGTTTCTAACTGGGACAAAACTGACCAACTGGATGAATTTTCTTTGCTACTTAATAAATTGTTTAATTTATACTGTAAGTGGTTGTTTAGTTTGATTTGTGTTTATATCACGATTGCAACTAATTGAAATAAATTATAAATATTTACTTCCTTCGCTTGCCCCTTGGCTATCATAAAAAAACAAAACACGTGAATTTTATTGATTTACATATTCACATCTATTTAGCCGAAACTGTGATAGCATTGGTGAACAATATAATAAATTAGAGCTCACGAAACGTAATTCTGATTGGTTATAGTAACTTCAGCCAATGAGAAATAAATGTGCATGCTTTTTTAATTTTACTTGCTCTCCAATCAACTAATATATATCACAATTTAAGCTCACCACACATTTTGTGACAATCAACTCTCTATGTTATTTGATGCTTTATTCTGTTCAATGGGCTTAAAATGGTGCGTGAATGGATTTTACGTTTTACAACGTTGTTAAGGTCCACATCTATCCACAATAAATTAATTCGGAGACCTAGGAAAACTCTATTTTGTTTTATATTTGTGCTTGCCTTTATAGTTGTGCCTAAATGTATTAATATCATTGAACTCTTAGGCCAGGACACTCTCGATCTAATGAATTTCAGCTATCCGTCTGAAGTATATTTTGATTTATCAACTGACCAAATAAAACTACGCTTACGGCATGAGATTAATCCGGCGAACTTCACTATTGTGAATGACAGTGGTAATGTGTGTGGGAAATGGAATTATACCGAGCCTCCATTGGCTTCTGTTTTCATCAAATCAGCACTTCGCAACTTCAGGCACAGAGAAGTTATTCGTAAAACGTGGATGACTGAAGTAAGTTTATGCCTTATATTTGATATCATGCTTTCTAATGTCACGTTAACTCACCTTATTCCCCTCATTTGAATACAGCCTTTAAAGTAAATATTTACAACTGTTGGTTTAAAAAAAGAAAACGTGCTGTTTACCTAAGTTACGTATGATCACTTAAGGATGTAATGTAAGACTGTGCAAACAATCGACTGCGAAATCTTTCTTATGCTTGTGTCTGTACGCGAAACTTAGTTCCATGGTTAAGCTTTTGCATTTACATGCTGTGAGGTTGTCTTTGTCGGCCAAGATAAATTTATTTAGAATAAATACGCGGCATCCATTCGGTATTCATAAAAATGTAATCCTATTCACAATGGCGCGTAATCCTATTTAAGTTTTTTGTTGTTGTCATGATTGACTTTGATGCATTGAGGTACGACATTCGTTCGACCAATTGCGTGACGGAAATATGAAGTACATATACGTATCTGCGAGTATTAAGATATTCTGAAATATCTGTTTTGCCTTGGTTGTTGCTGGAGTTAGATTGATCATCCATTTTTAAGCGTTAAGCATAGGCATATTCTGTTAACATGACAGCAGTGCGTTTCATACTGCTTGGTTTATCTTCGTTCAAGTTCAGTAGACATTTTATGCGGTCATTGATTACACAAGCAGTGAAAACCATTATTTAAATCAAGTTTGCGGACTTGAGATAACCACCCATTCCACGTGTTTTCCAAATCGAACAAAATTGCGAACTGTCATCAGTCAACAGTATTTCAAGAATAGGCACAAAAAAATCTCATACGGCATGAATATTTGCATGTGTGTTGTCAGTATTTGCTCCAAGTGGATACACATGGATGTCGCTTTCAGCTTAAGCTCCAACTAGCAGGCCCTAAAGTATATAAAACGGAAAATTGTATGCAATGCTCGGCTCTTGTTATTTAAGAGATGAGTTGTATTACTCGAAATGAAATGATCGAGGGTTCGATTCCTGACTGAATTACTCCAAGCTCCAGTATCCTATTCAGACTGGTCATGTAGTAAAAGGCTATTATTCTTTTGTTATTACGAAAGTGATCCAGGCAAGTATGCTGTAGCCTTTCTGCCATCCACTATTGCCGATAATGCTTCTATTGACTGGAAAGTTGTAAAATGTCGTTAGATTTGTGCTGAGTTTCACGTAGGTTACCTTGGTCTAAAGTTGCAAACATTTAGACCAAATCTCAATCATTCCGCTAATGAAAAGTGCTTTTAATAGATATCAGACCTTGAGCGGAATTCGAACATAATATTGACTGCCGATTACGTCAGAGTCAAAATAGGTCAAGCTTATGCGGTAAACGAAGCGGTATGGAAAAGAATTCCGGCTTTAAAGCGCTGTGACGACTCTCCAATCTTGCTCTTTGTTTTTAATTGATTATGATTAACTCTATTTTTTCAACTACACAGGCGATATCTTTCCACAAGATGCTGCAACGTTAACCACGGAGATAGTGCGGTTATCCATCATCTTACCCAGATCGAACACATTATGGTGAACAGACGATGACTGTCCTCTATCCAGGGGGCGAAATCTTATGTCGAGTGCTCTACCGCTTTTGTCGGTGAACCTCATCAGTCTTCTGACCGAAAGCATCTGATGAAAATGATTCTGCACGCGGCCTTTCGTATTTTTCGAAAGTTCCTGTGCAATGATAATGGATATAAACGTGTAGCAAACATTTAGGGGCGCCTATGATTGAGTCGGTCCAAATATATCTACAGCCGATAGCGTACCAAACATAATCAGAAACAAGACCTGTGTCCTTGCTTTCTATCTCTAATAAAACTAATGCTTTTCAGCACTATTTTTACTAAATTGTGAGGAGATTGCACCGTGGACCATTTGGTGCCATTCAAGCAGCTGACGAGGATTAAAACAGGATTAATATTGCTAATAAGTTCAAATCAGCTTTAAAAATTGCGATCTCTACAAATTTTATATTGAAGAGTATTAGCAGCGGCCATTTGGCCAAAAGATTACGGATGCTTCTGGATTCCAAAACAGATATTGATAAACTTTAAAACATTTAATGGCACGACATATTGTAAAAGGCCATAGTGAGGAAAACTGTCTAAATTCTCCATTGCCTGGTGGTTATATTCAACGACGGAGTATGCTTTAGGATAAATAAACATTATCGTGTCTTATATTTCTTGAATGGTTGCGAAATGCGACCGTCAAATGTTGAATTTCCATGATTTGCGTTCGCGGGTTGTCGCTTTACACTATCAATTTCGCAAAGATCCTATTGATCTTCATTTCCAAGTACGCACCAAGTTCGTTTTCTTGTTTGCTGGGGGGCGGATTCGTCTTTTTATTCCGAAGGCTTCAACATCCTTCATACTGTAAAAGAAACATGTTGCGCGACAGGAAATAGATAATTTACCTGATTTTCGGATTGCGTACCGAAAAGTTTGAATCCACTGTCATCATGATTTTTCCAGATATTTCGATTTCCGGGTACGGAAATATTTTGACATACTGATTGTCAACTTAGTGGGTGATGTGTTTGCCATTGAAAAAGATTTCCGTACCCGGAAATCGAAATATCTGGAAAAATCATGATGACAATGGATTCAAACATTTCGGTACGCAATCCGAAAATCAGGTAAATTATCTATTTCGTGTCGCGCAACATGTTTCTTTTAAAGCTTATTTAGGTACTAAATACGGTGCTATGTCAGTGAAGCTGCTAAACAGATATCATCACATAAAAAACAATTAGTAAGGCAAGTGGAAAATATTCGTTTCATTAAAATATGTTTAACACATTGCGTAATTCCTAAATGTTTTAAATTTAAATGCTAAAGGTAGATCTCTTAAACATGAACTAACTTTGAACATAATGAATACATTGATTAGCGATTTAGAAAAACGCAAATACGAACTAATTAGAGAGAAAACTAAAATAAGATCTTTGTTACGTTCCTTTTTGCACGTGGATGACTTTAAATTTATAGAGGATTTTACTGATGGCGCACGTAATAGAGAGATAAAAAAGGTTCAGGTCAGGCCTGATAAAAAATTAGGAAATTTGGGCATCTATAGACAGACCATAACTTAGACGTTCCCTGCTGTAACTAATCGAGTGATAAACCTTTCTAACATAAATCTTAACGAGAATCAGCTAGAAATGCTTAACCGTGATCTGAATACAGCTATCTATATTGAGAAATCACCAAAAATGAGATAATTACTGGGGCTGTTAAAACAGCACAATTCCTCTCAGACAAAGATAAAGTTATGTTTGAAATAGACGTAGCCGCAGCTGTGCTAACGTTCGAAGATGCAAAATATAAACCAAATTATGCAGTAAAAAGTCTCAGAAAAGAACTAATAGCAAACAGTGTGATATGCTTGAAAGCAGACAAAGGAGGGGCGACGGTTCTAATGAGTCAATCTGACTATAATGCTAAAATGTATGAACAACTAGACAATAAAGAAGTATACACTAAAATTAATAAAGATCCTACTGATAAGCTACAAGGAGAAGTTAAATTATTGATCAATAGCATGATTACTGAAGGAGAATTAGATCAAGCGTATGGTAACGCTCTCATACAAAGAGATACAGTCGCTCCTAGAGTGTACGGTTTAGTAAAGATACATAAACCAGGCAACCCTTTGAGAATTATTGTTAATGTCCAACACTCTCCAAAATATAAAATGTCTAAGTTTCTATGCCATAGAATAAAGAAATATTCGTACTTCTTAGACCATACTTTGATGAATTCATACCATTTGGTTGAGATTGTCGATAAATGTGAGCTACATGAAAACGATAGATTGGTGAGTTTAGATGTGGTGTCAATGTACACCAATAGACCAGTATCCCAAAACACTTGACTATTTTCAGCGTCTTCGGGTTGATCACCCAGTAATATTAGAAGGCAGTAAAATGACGATGAGACTTATCATGGAGATGATGGACTTAGGTATGTCCTCCACTTATTTTAAATTTATGAATGAATTTTATAAACAGATTAGAGGTGTTCCAATGGGCCAACCACTGTCAGTTCCGATAGCTAATATCTTCATGCATTACATGGAGAAGACCCTCTTAGATATAACGCCCCTAAATCCTAAATTGTATGTACGATATTTGGATGATATATTAGTTATTTAGAATCACGGGGAGGATCATCTGATAAATTTCTTAAACATAGCAAATCAGGTGAGCGAGCTTAAATTTAAAATTGAAAATGAATCATGTGGCGAATTACCATTTCTGGATGTCAAGTTAATTAGAAATGGTACAAAACTAGAACGGGATGTCTATAGAAAGGATACTTACTCAGGTATCCTTCTTAATTTCAATTCAAATCACCCATATAGAATGAAAATCGGTATCTTAAAATCGATGATGCAGAAAGTTTACTAAATAATAGCAATGGAGTCAGAGCCAACATAATTCACAGTGCAGTTTCATGGAAATTGAAGCGCACGAATTCTGACATCATTTAGAATAAAGATTGAATTCTAGACTTTCCAGTATTTGTCGTAAGATGTTTTTCAGAACTTTCTGTTTATTTAGAGTGAAATTGGTGCCAATCATACGTAGTTGAACTCTAGAAGAAGAATAGCAGGGGCATTTTGAATCTAAGTGATATATGGCCTTGCCTTTTTATACAACTGAAGCCCTCAGGTATTCATGTAATCGGATCTATGGACTTCAAATGCACTTTGAGCAGAAATGCTGTTGAGTAATATTTTGTCCACTGTAAACTTTTACACCACTCATTATTGGAATTATGGTTTTGCTGTTAAAAGCTTTATCGGAGAACTAATATATATATATATATATATATATATATATATATATATATATATATATATATATATATATATATATATATCGTTTTCGCCATAAAATGCGTAAACATAGTGCTACCGACACTTAGAAAAATATCATTAAATTGTATATTTATGCAACACCCATTTAACGACACCGATAGAAGCAATAACATGCTGTAGCATACAAATATTCTATAAATTCTCTGACGGAAGAGTTTTTTGAAGACTGTTCGTTTGCTATATTGTATATATATATATGATATCGTTATATGTCGTCAATCCAGGGAGGAACGCTGCGAGCATTTGGGTATCGTGTTATCTAATCTGGGACATTATGGATTAGTATTCAAGCCAAAAAAGCGGACGATGGGTTGCACAAATGTGAAATTTCTTGGACACTATTTTCTCAGGATGGAATTAAACCATTGGAAGATAAGGTCCAGGTGATCAAAGATGTGCCAGAACCCAGCAATGTTCACCAACTGCGTTGATTTATGGGGATGACTATTTACAAGCGTCATTTTATATCAGATTTAGCTGGAATTTTAGAGTCGTTAACTCGATATTTAGTTCGTGAACGGAGCACAATTAGGAAGTCCTGGCCTATTAATTTTAGCTAGGGTGAAAATGAGAATTCCAGATGGCCAAAAACTTATTCAAAATCACCACATTAGCACCTGTGGACTAGACTGTGCCGTTTGAACTGATCACAGATGCTTCCAATGTAGACATAGGGATAGTGCTACATCATAGAGATAATGATATAATCATGACGAGCTTGGGAAGGAGTTTCTAGTGGTTTATGCTGAAGTGCTGCATTTTAAGCACATCTTGGGTGGACATTATTTCACGAAATTTACTGATCATAAGTCGTTTACAAGTATCTTTGGGAAGACGAATTTGATTTATCATTTCTCATATCTCAGGAAATGAGAATTTGATGGCGGATAATTTCGGTAGACAAAAACGTATCAGACGTAGATATGATCAGATCGTAGCCACTCGTCTGCTCTCTCACATCTTTAAATGATTATTCCCAGCAATTAATGGAAGCGCAAGTTGTTTATCCTTTATTGGCTGTGTTGGTTAAGAAATCAGCGTATACACGGAAGGTTGGAGATAAGTGTGTGAAATCTACAGAAGCCAACCGAAGAACGATGACTTCGTGATTTACGAATACACATCTTAAGCATGAGATCAGTTAACTATTTGGAAAGTAATTAACTCCTCAAATAAAAACATAAATTCTTGTCTTTGTACAGTTGCTGATACCGTTAGCTTCATAAAAAAGTTTTGCTTTTAACGATATTGTAATTTTGATTTGTCTTGAGATGTTGAGTTGTGTGTTACGCATGCTGCACGTTCCTGGGCTGAAATTATTTGTTTTCTGAAAGCTATTTAGAGAAGTTATATTTTGTCAATAAATTTTTGAAGTTGGCTAAAGATTATTGTTCTTATTGATATTACTGGAAAAATGTCAAATTCGCTTCAGGATATTCTGTTTTCAAGGGTTTCGCATTTGAAAAGGCCTCCGTGACAATCAGCGAGACGGTGAACATACATATTTTATTGTAATAAATATATTTTAATAATTTTTTACAAACAATGGGTAACAAAAATAAATGCAAGGATACATATTAATTTAGTTAAAGAGAAAATGCTGAGGAATTTAGTTGTTCTAAGTTAAATGATCATTTTTTATATATGGGTTATCCGGGCCAGGCATCATATAGGCTCTCTTATAGTACAATCTGCTATACTAATGTGTATTCAAGCAGTATTGGAGATAAATTCATATATTCTTCAACAGTACGACTTAAAACAAACTCACTATATATAATATATGACAAGCCTGTAAAGGTTACAGACATTGTGCTGAGTCGGTACCTGTTATCAACAATATGGTTGGTTTATCCTTTTCGTCCTATTTGAACTATTTTTTGCCAGACGCAAAACCTCTAATAGACAATTGCATATATATTAGTTCTCCGCAACAAACAGTATTTAACTGTATTATATTAAATAAAATAATATAATGATAATTGATATCAATCAAGACCAGAGTTTATGGAAATGCTCAAATCTATTGTGTTGGTAGCATGATCCGATTCGGCAACATTATTGTTGTTACTATGTACCTATTCTGAAACTGAATTGGCATTGAAGTCGCATTGTAAAAAACAATTTTAATTTTTTAATCGATGCTATTATGAACAACACTCTTGTAGAGGCTCCTAACCTATTCGTGTCTGAGAACCCCATAGATGCTAGATCGTTTTTAGTCCTAAAATTTACAGTAGAATCTGATAAGCTTATATGTTCATTCGCATCTGCTAAATTCAAACATGCAATATCTTGCGCTAACTTGCTAGTGTTCTCAAATTTAAGATCTGCATCCATATCTATGAAATTTAATTATTAAATAGACACTTAATGTTAGGCAAATCGGAATGTGAAACCCGTCTCTTACATAACATCCAAACAAATAATCTGGAAAGAAATAGACGCGAAAAACAGAATTATTAAATTACCTGTTCCAGAACGTCCCTTCTATGCGTGCTTCAATAAAAAAATAGAAGACAGTATTAGCAGGCGTATATTATACAAATTGATCAGTTTCTAATGAATAAAAATGAAACAATTGCAACAGGCCAAAAGAAGATACAACCAGTCGAGGACCGTAATTCTCAAAAACATGAAAATGGCGCACAATTCAAAGTCAAGTATTTAAACAAAGAAAGTTCTGGAAAATAAATGAAAAAATCTTTTTAAATAAAATTCGTTACAATCAGCCAAGGTGGTTTAAATTTATCAGTTAATGTTACTTTAATTTTGGCGGAGGATCTATCTTCCTCCACATACACAATCTTCTCAAAAAAGACGGTTAGTAATAGACGTAATCATGATTCTTCGGCTGCCGTTGCACTCTTCCAGAACGAGTTGTGCATAATGGCGCCCCTGAAGTCGGCATCGCGCCCGGTACAGTTGACACTGGTTCTTCCGTATCATCTGGTATAGCCAAACAGTTTTCATGTTGTGAACTGGTAGAATAAGATTTTGCTATATTAGAAAACGCATCTTCTGAGTTCTGCATTTCGTTAAGTGCCTGTATGGTGGGATTGCAAACATCAGATTCGCCCATAGAACGAAGGTCATTCAACGCATCTCTTAATTCAGTCCTACCGTCTAACCAGATAAACTAGGGAATGATTGGCACCAATTTTCACACTAAATAAACTGACATTTCTGAAAATCTTCTTACGCCAAATACTGGAAAGTCTAGAATTCAATCTTTATTCTAAATGATGTCAGAATTCATGCGCTTCACCTCCATGAAACTGCACCGGGGTGAATTATGTTGGCTCTGACTCCATTGCTATTATTTAGTAAACTTTCTGCCTCTTTTCTGATACAATATAGGCTACGAATCAACTTTTATTATCGAATTCAACAGGCGATAGTTATCCCGAAACATCCATTGCCACGGTTCAGTCTAGGGAACTGTCAATATTGGAGATGAAAAATTAGTATACCAACTCTCTCTTTCCGCAATCGTTGAAATACTTCGACGACTTGCTGCTAATGTTGCGTAATGGGCTGAGCCTTGGATGAAAATGGTATCGATGCATCAGCTCGATTTGGTTTTATATTTCAGTCCTCAAGCCATTACACTTACAATAAAACAGCTCAAGTACTGAAAATTGTTTCTCTACTACATCGGTCGTCTTCCGCGACCATGGTGGATTTCCGACCGGCAATCGGATCTTCTATAAAATACCACATGAGCCCGACGACGGCACCATGACTCGGCGTGTGTTCCCCGCCATAAAAGGGTTCAACAGCCACAGGATTACATGGACTCCTGGACAGTACCCCGTACTTCCGAATGGCGAATGAGCTCTCAACAGCCACCGGCAACCATGCAACTTACTGCTGCCTTGCAGACTGCGCTTGGATGTGCAAAGGCTAGAGGTGCGTCCTCGATCAAAAAGCCGAGTGGTGAGGGGACACCACTTGTACCAAATTCCCAAGAAACTCCATGAAAATGGAGCCGGCTTATCCTCCAAAAGGAGTCAGCCGCAGCAAAAAAAATTCCGCGACCATGAGCCGGAGTAAAAATGGTAACTCTCTCGAAATCTCCGTATGAACATAATCACATTGCCTTACCGGATGTCCAGATGTGCCGCAGCAAAATCATAGCTCCCGATTCCTAGTATGTTTTTGACGACTTCTGCAAAACTAGAATATGTAGAAAGTGTAGCGTTTTTAACTTTTCCCCTTACTCTTATGGCAGCCACTTGTGGTGGAACTCAATTTTTCCAGAGTTCTTTCTTTCTCAAGAACATGTATTTTCGTGTTATATGCGTAGAGACAGCCAGGATCTTGTCCCTTTCTAAAAGGAATTTCGTGATTCCGTATCTATTATATATTTGTGAATGCACAAAAGTTCCAATTTTGCTGTTCTGGCAAAGCCCATCAGGCCGAGACAAACATACTGAGTGGTTTGGAAATCGTTTTTTAACTTTAAAAGTATTCATGCGCCTTAAACTCAATCCACATTTTTTTCTTGTTTGCAGGTACTTGCAAAATTTCAAGGATAAACAATAAAACGAGGGCAGCCGGACTGACCGTTGCACCTGAATTCCTTATCATTCTCAATCCCTTACCCTGGGCTAACTGACCTCAGTGTTCCGGTTGTGTGAGGTCATCACATTTATATCAATTAAAACATAAATAAAATGAGGTGATATAAATAGGTTTATTAGAAATAAAACGTATATCTCGCCGTCTTGCGGAATATAATGTTTCTGAACGAAAACGATAACCTTATAGAAGATTCCCGTTGTACCGAAGTCATTTTATCCGCGTAATGTAATTTTAAGAGTTAAATTGACAAAGTTACAACAAATTATGCATAAAAAAAGGAAAAATTACTCACCGCGTTTAACACCCCAGACAAGAGCGAAACCACCAAAAAATTAAAGTCATAAACTGATTTTCAAAATGCCCAACTAAATAGGAGATTTCTAAATTTATACATATAAATTCCCGAAAAATATATTACAATTTTTACACATTTTGATGTAGTTACCAGTCCCAACTTCGAATTTTCTGATAAGAATAAATTCATTTCGATATGATGAATTGTTTACCTCTCCAACGCTGTCGGGCAATTCTTCAAGTAATCACCGCATGTATCAGATGTATTGTGGCCAGTGTTATATAAAATATCGTGAAATTCTCAGACATCATAACCGCAACCATCTGGTATATTCTGCTTGGAATTTTGCATCATGGTTAACATTCCAGACTGGTTACCTGCACCCTTCAACTTAACTTCCTCACGTCCATTACTTTCACCGTACCTGATATGAGCATCCACTTCAAAACGATCAACACTTTCCACCAATTGTTTCCAAGGTGGCAAATCGGAATGAGTATGAGACGGAATTGCACTCTTGTCTACAATCAACCTATTATCCTAGTATATACCTGCAATGCCTAAATCGAATGCAAAACTCCTATTCCTTGGCTTCCCAATTCAAGAATAAAAGAAACCAGAAAGGGAAACTTGCACACACAAATAAACATTACAGATCAGATAAAAGGCCGTGAACAAATTAAAAATAAAGATGTACGAAAGATTTTGGGTGGAAAATGTTCCCGATCAATTTTCTAAACAAATAAAGTAAAATTCAGAATTAAAAAATTATTTATTAAACATTTATACGTGGGTTTACTGACTCTCACATATACATCCTTCGGTTTCAGTTGGCGATTATACATAGTCATACAAATCTTACGCAATCTGACAGATCATTTGGCTTCTCTTGTTGTGTCCACTGCACCTAGGCCCCTTTTGCGGAGTATTGTTTATACGGCACTCTACCTTGTGGCATTCCCAATGTCCGAAATTCAGAGACAGATTTGGTCACAGAAATACGCTCCTTCAACGGATTATCTTCTCAGTAACCTTGACCACCTAGGAAACTTGTGGTACGCGTCGATCCTGACATCCAGTGTTCCTTTACTGCTATTCTATTGGCTACGTCTTTAGTCATTTGTACAGTCACGCAGACCTTCCACGTTTCCACGTATACATGCAAAGCCAGGCCGAAGTCTTAAAAACCTTAGCAGTTTGACCTAGAATTTCAGCTCCTGAGTTACTTCGCAAGAACGGTAAATTTTCTCCATCGGCGTGCGCGACCTAAATGCGCCCTTGTAATCGTGGGACAATTTAATATTCCGTAAACACGATTCACTTGGTAACCATAACCGAAATTTTATCAGGCATGCAGACCTTCGTTCGAAAATAAACCACAAACGGTGAAATCAACTGATCCAGGATTACATGGACAAAGTTGTTTTGGAACTTATGAAATATATGGTCTAATCTTGCCAATGTTTATTGAAAAAATCGTCCCACTGTACATAAAGCCGATGTAGACTTGGACTTATGTAGATCTCTCAATAAATTGGTTCCTGGCGCGGTTACCAAATTTTGTCTTTTTCCTATAAGCTATGAACGCCAGAACAAAAATCGCCTTTGTAACACACTTTGAATGTTCCATTGAGGACGACATTTCAGACTAAACCGGAACCCTCATACCAGATTCTAAACGTCCCCCAGCATCCCACCTTCTAAGGCAGACAATTGTGTTGATAAAATCATACATTGTGATTGCTCTTGCTCAATGCAATAATGACTATCATATACAAACATGATAGTCGTAGCCTGCAGTTCATTCAATAATCCTCCTTGACGTACAATGTACCGGTCTCTTCCATATATGGAAAATAAGTGATACAGACGTATACTATCCATTGCCGATCGACACACTGAATTTCAAGACGCCACATCATCTTTCAGTTTAAGGTCTTGCATACAGCAAGTACACAATTTATGTCAAGTGGCATCCTCGTCCGAGACGTATTTATAATTTGAGACCCACAAAGGAATCAATAACTAGTTATCTATGCGTGCAAAGGCATACATCTACTTAAATAAGCGTCTGTAACATATGCTTCAACCATAACACTTCCGTGACAAAACTCAATAATTGCTTCTAATTACCACAAACGATAAGTCGGGCGCGTAAAGCTGTTGCGCTACGCCCATGATGGTCAGGCATATCTCCAACCACATTTGTACACCAATTAACTTTGTCTATGAAAAATAAGTTTCTAAGCAAGTGCGTTAACCTGCAAATTTGTTCGTTTCCAACTTCTCTAAGCGTTCAAAGGCATCAACCCTATTTCCTGCGATTCACCTACAGTTTTTCCACTACTATACAAGGGGTACAGTTTTAGGGTCATAATAATTTACATCAGAACTCTGACGCGAACGATGGATACTAAGCATATCGATAGCTTACATCTTGAATGAAGGCTCACAACCTACACAAACCTACTTCCATGTGAATCTGCGCAAATAGGTGCAAACGTGGTATCTTAAGGTTTCATTGCGGCACAGGACAAACAGGCTTCAGATGCACGAATGAAAAGTGATTTGTCTGAAGTTGTGAACAGGTATGGTCTCCCAAAACACAGGAAACGTTGAGTTTTACTTATGCATTATCCATATTGGAAAGAATCGTCTAGTTCGGTAATTTCGTTCCGATCTGAACAGTTAGATTTGTACAATCATAATTTTTCAGCAGAATATGGGTAAAAATAACGCATCCCCACACATTGAACATATTGAGTCACGTTTTTAACTTGAACAGAAGGCCTAGTATTGTAATATACACTTTAATAAATACAAAAATGCAGAAATTTTCACCATTCACCAACCATAAAAATAGCGTGGTGTGCGAAATTATAGAAAACAGGGGCATGTTATTGAAGTATTCCAGGAATAAGATCAATTTGTTTTACATAACTGAATTTTGTAAAAAGGAAGCGACTAAATTATCGTGGCAACATAATCACAGCAGTGACCCTTATTCCTAGCCAAACAAGAATTATGGTAAGTAAACAAAATGGTACAACTCCATAAGTTTTGTGACTATCTTTCCTTATCTCCACAATATAAAAACGATTAGAACAAGATGAATATTAATGCGTAATTTCAACAAGAAAATAACTAGGAAAAGACTGTATAAACCAAGTTATCATTAATTTTCATCCAGTACCAGGCACATTTTAAATTTATGAAACCAATGTGCCAAACTTGTAGCATATGGTGTGAACTGCCAATAAAGAACGAGCAAATTATGTTTATGGTGGTAAATGCTTTCGAAAATATGAATGTAAGCCCATACAATGATTGAAGTAACTTTGTCTAAGAGTCCACGGGTGACAAGGAACCTGAACGACCATTCATTTCAGCATTGCGATGACCTCTCACGCTTCCACTAGATGACCGAGAGTGTGATCGCGACCATGATCTTAAAGAACCTTCTCGCGATGGTGCATCAACATGAGAACGAGATCGGCTTCTGGTATGTTGGCGATTATGCCGTGATGGAGACCTCGATTGATAGACTTCCGAACGTGGAGAATGAGAAGCAGAACGCGATCGAGACCGAACAGGAGAGCGTGAAGGCGATCGAGAATTTACATAATGCGACTTCTTGGCATTCTTATCAATCGGAGAGCCGCTCCCAGCTCTGATCGCTCGTCCTTCAGATTCGGAACGGCTACAATTTTCAAAATAATAAACCAATATTTTATCAATCGGTTAAAAACGAGATAAAATTATAATTAAAGTATACTTGCACCCAAAAATAAGCAATATAGAGTTAGGTCTAACATTCTGTACATATAAATAATTACCCTCTAGTTTTTTCCGGACTTTGTCGCTTTCTCCGTTTAGTGCTGGAAACACTTTCATCTCGGCCATTATCAGCATTTTGAGATTTGGTATGCCGTCTTGATGAATTACGATCATTTCGAGAACTGCTATCGCCGTCCTTTTTAAGAGAACTGCTACGATGGGGAACATTATCCTTGCTTTTACTATCTTTCCTGCGACGATCGTGTCGACTTTCTCGTGAACGTCCATTAGACTCATTTTTTACACATTTCTCTGATTCGTTTTTGGATTTACGTCTACGATTGCTGGAATCTCGACTACCTACTGAATCACCTCGACGTTTGTCACGGGTAGACCGATCTTTACGCGACGCCGACCGGGTACGCTCCCTACGCGCTCTTGATCTCGACCTAGAGCGCGAATGTGATTTCGATATTGATCGAGTAGGGCTTCTACGTCGGCGACGGATTCTGTCATTCGACGGTGCTCTGCGATCTCTTCTTCGAGAACGAGATCTAGAACTAAATAAAGATATAAAGATTTAAATAAATAAAGAAGCTAACTCTATGTCCATAACAGAGCAGTTTTATTAAAATTGTAGTCCACTCCTCGCAACTTTGATCAGACATTTATCCTTTAAAATATTTCAGCCACATGTTAATCGAGCTCACGTTCGGGCGAAACTAGTCTAGGTCAAATAAGTAAGTAATGGTTTTTCCGCTTATTATATCTGATTACTGCCTACCTTCTATTTACATACATAATAATCAATTTGTGACAAAATGTGCACAATTGTCATTATTAGCCATAAAATTCTGTCTAGGCATCCAAAATCAATAATTAAGCCTCTCGCACGTTATCAGCTAAGGCCTAGCTTTTATTTTGTCAGAAAACATAATTCTCGGAAATTAATGCGTGAAAATTAGACAACTCTCAAACACGAGAGTGTAAGTTGTGAACTGTAATTCACCAAACCATCCCTTTACTGTTCGGGGATCAAAAAGGGCACAAGAACCTAATGGTTATCATAAGTATAATATTACACCCTTTGAACAAGTTGGGCAGAAAAAACTAGCAAATCCTGAGATCATTTTCGTGAATGCAACTGGTTTGAAAATATAACAGGAACATTACCATGATTAACAAGCGCGATAGGCTTCTAATTCGTACAAGACCGGCTTATTTTCTAATCCAGTTCTGAACTAATCTTATTAATTTTAAAACTTACGCATTTCAATTTTTTGTGTCAAACGGTATTATGAAAAAACTTTTCATGTGCAGAATAAATGTGAAACTAAATGGAGCGACCTCATTTTCATTATTGGCTAACTTATCTAAATTTAGCGACAGCAGAAAATATTTAAGCTCATGCTAAGCTGACCTGAAAGAGAAAGGGATAAAAAGAAGCATAAAAAGCTATACCTGGTTTCCATGCGAAATTCCCACGATGAGAATTGTCCAAAAGTATGCTAGGAGTCCCCTGTATGGTTTTCAACGCGACATTACTTTTACAACATTAGGAGCATAATTCCGACGGTATATTGAACTTAAATCTAAGCTTAATGGACTTGTTGGATCCAACCAAACACGCCTACAAACTAATTTTAGTTTACCCCATTTATACCGATCAATAGTTGAGCTCTTGTGAAATCCGATACTGACCGCCTTACATACATTGTCTGACAACTGGAATACGGCAGTTTGGCACCGGGTATTGACAAACGATTGGAGTTGTCTAACCAAAACGTTTGACTGCTGAATTCACGACAAATGATTGATATATTGAATTAAATATACGTTGTCTGCAACGACTGGCAAAATTGGATGATAATTAGCATCCTTTCACCTCTGAATTGGAAAAGATAATTGACTGTGGCAGGCTCAGATTATTGCTTGTTCGGCCTTGTGGAAAGGGAGACACATGTTGAGTCGATTCGGTCTTTGAAGTAGCAATTTGATCTCCAGTTTGTACTTGAAAGTTCTAGCACCAAACAAAAAGAAATTTTGCTGATTCATTGATTATATCCCACACGACTAGTGCAGTCAAAATCAGTAATTTTTTACACACAATAAGAAATGCCATTGTTTCGTACAGCCAACTCAAACAAAAAGAATTAAAACTCGTGATGGAACTACACAAATTATAACTAGGCGTCGGGCATAACTCAAATAATCTCCTAGAGTAAAATGAAAATCGTTTGGCAGTATCCTACTAGTCAAACGTACGGTAGATAAACAGATAATACTCAATAATACATAAAGATCCGCAATATGAGGAGCAGCTAGCAACACAACATTGATGAAAATATTACTATTAACCTACGCGAGAAAACTAGTGCAAAGGTGGTAGAGCCACCAGCTGCATATTTAATTGTTACACAGGTATCCCAACAGCACGAATTTTTCATTAAAGAGCTATCAATGTTTTCTCTTTGTAGTGAAGCGTGTTTTCTTAGCAACCTGACAACCGTCATACGTAAGCAAATAAAATTGGTTTTCAATGATATATTAGATTGAGCACTACTAACCAACAGAACGTCATTAAGGCAGTGAGACTTATCCCAAAGTAGTATCTAGAACAGTAAGGCTCTCAAGAGCCCTTGTCTATAAAGCCAAACAAGAAAAAAATATTTACACATTCTATCAGTTCCAAAACTAACCGTTTATTGAATTGAATGTTTAATAATACAATTTTCAAAATCCATCAATCTAGCCGTACTCAGTCATTAAGATATATAGTACTGCCTAATGTTAAGACAGCCCGCAAAAATCAATGACAATCTTCTTTGGTTTTACGTTATTTATTGGCATAAAACTAAAATTTGATAAGATTAATTCGACGGACTCGCGAATTTACCAGTCATCAAATGCAACACTATTAGTACTTACGAATAAAAACGAAACCTTTCAATCGTTCAATTATCGTACGGCAAGAATGAACAGGAGTATACGCAGATAAATTACATCAAAATTAGAAAGGAGTACAGACGGCTCATAGATCATGATAATTCTATTCATAATTCAGATCCAAGGGGTAAATATTTCCAAATTAGAAATACGTGAAACAAACATTGACCTGGTATGAAAATTTAAACATCTAAGCAAAATTAATGGCTGCTGAAAAAGTAAAACGTAGACAGCAGATAACCAATGCACTGGAGCACAACTATAGAGCACCAAATTCACGGTGTTAGCTTGTGAGAAAAAAATAGATGGGATTTCTTTACTTCTGACAGTATATTCAAAACTGGAGCTACAAACTTTCAATAAATGCTCAAACTTGACATGACAACATTACGAAAAGAATTGCAACATAGATAAAGCTAGTCTCAATGGCTTAAAGTGTCAATTCAAAAATCTTTAACAGCTAATTAAAATAAAGTTTGCTAACTTTATAATAAACACCCGATCCATTAAGTTCATACATTTGTCAGTGTTAACTAAGACTTGTATAGTGCAGAAAAGACAAATCATCCAGTAAACCGGCTTTGTCATTATTGGGAACATGTACCGGCCATTAGCCGCGGGCAAAACGGCTTCGGTCTATTGCGTGAATTGTCTTTTTCAAACTATACAATTCAAAGTTTACACTGAAAAATTTATATAGGTTTATAGCAAGCTCGCAACCTTTATTACAGTAATTCCTATCATCGCCCGCGCAACCGAAGTTCGTAAAATTATATATTTAACTGGTTAACCGGTGTTAGAAATGTGAACCGACTGTCAGGATCTTGCAAAATGTACAAAAAACTAAAACTTCAACAAATAAACATTAGAACAAGACAATAAAGTTATAACATAAACACTATTAAAATTTGCTTTAATTCATCATTCGAATAGTACGCAATAGAATAAAGGAGTATTTTTACAGAAGCCAAAATTTAATGTTTTACTGCCATATAAACATGTCGTTTATGGTTATATGTATAATGATCGATATGACTTAAATACCATTACGGTCAATTGGCACACTATTCAATGTCGTAATGCTACCAAAATATTATCGCGTCTTGTAAATAAGACTTACCGGTTCGGCTTCCACGTTAGCTATTTTGTGGACATATTTCTCAAATAATTCTATCTCCCAGACGTATCATCTATCAACAAAGCATTTGAATCAATGCACAGTATACCCTCATGTCTGAAACAAGCGAATGGCCGAACTGCTGTCAACGGAACACTTTTTTGAGCAAATATATCTCCCCGGTTTCTTTTTTCATTAGTAAATGTGTCACGAGAAATGCAACAAGAGCGATATTGACAAACAGAACAACGCTATCATATAACACCTGCACACCATAGACAGATGTATAGAAAGGACCTGACAAGATGCTTTGCTATACCGTATGATAAACTCAGTAGAGTGGAATTATTAAGGCATCCGATGAAGATGCATGGATAATGGCATCATCGGCATAGGCTCCTGAGATCATTGTGACAGACGTAATATTTCGTTAATGTTTTGTAGCAGTCTAAAACAGCTCGATAAGTAAGACATCCAATCATGGCCTTCACATCAGTAAATTGGAATCAACCAAATGCACACAAGCACACAATTCCATGCTTAATTAAAAATGCCACGAATATCCAAGGTAGCACACTCACCTTAAACTTTCAAAAACCTACATTACAATAAATAGCCTAGAAAATTTTAAATAAAGCTAAAACGATTTCAAATGACTAAGAAAAATCTTGTGCAGTGTAAACGATTACGAATAGCGTTCGATAAGATCAATCGAGCTTACCGAGATCGAAATCGACGAGATCGAGGTCCACTATCACGGCCTACATCTGGACGATCATCAAAACGATCCTTCGTGCGCATCTCCGCTGGAGCTGAATAACATAACAGAATTACATAATCACATATAAGCATACACAACTAGCGTTTTCAAGATAAAATAAGACCAGCCACTTAGGTGATTTGGCTAGAATATTAACTTACTTTTTCTATATCCTCGAGAAAATTCAACCTGTATATCTCGACCCAAAAATCGCGTATGATCAAGAGCCTGATGAGCGTTTTCAGCACATCTAGAATCTTCAAACGTATAGTTATTGGTTAAGGAAAATGACTTAATACTCGATTAATAAATAATATTATGATTAAACTATTCTAAATGATCATCATCATGATCAAAATCTGATACGCTTATAACATGCAAATCAGATGCATCAGTCTGTTATAATCATAACGAAAAAATATTCATAAAAGGATATTCCACGAATGCAAATCCCTTCATGCGGCCACTGAAGAAGTCCAAAGGAATAGTTATGTCAACAAGACGACCATAACGACCAAAACATCTTCGTAAATCCTCGTGCCTGTAAAGAAAATTAGTAAAATTTAATATTATTATCAAAAAGGACTATCCAACGATTAATAGTAAGTCAAGTTTTAAGAATTAAGATCATTATCTGTAATTTTTCAAATGCAAAAAAACTGTCACATAAGCAAATTAAAGACAATGAACAGTCCAGGAGCATAATAACTTGCTATTGTGCAATATATGACCGTAATACATGTTTTCACCAATGACGACATACACTTTGGATTAGCTAATGTTGAAAAAAAATTTCAGTCACAACGGAAACAATTCCATTGACAAAAAACTGACAACATTCTTTACTGTCATTATCTAACACACGATTGCTACACAAAGATTACGTTATCCAAGCCACACGAAGCACTGCTAAACACGTACAGGTGAGAAACTTTACACGATATTTAACAGCCACACCTTTATTATCGATCTACAATTGCCAGTCACTATCATACCCACACGCATTCATCCATACATTTTATTCGTAGATTGACTTCTTAAATGGGACATAACCTTATGGATGAACATAAGCTGCGGAACAACAAATAACCCATTGAATGATACTCAGATGGTTGGAACTATCCCGTAAGTATGGACGACGAACTAGATGTACATTCGAAATGATTAAAGTAAGCAATAAACTAGTGTGCAAGCACACCTATCTCAGGCTACTTGAACGGACAAATTACTCTCTGCAAAACAAACTGAACAGATTGACATGAGTGCATCTAACCGAGGTTCAACCCAACGATTAAAGAGTATGTCAGTTAAAATAAACCAAGGAATAATAATTGTTCATGAAAAAACACTGATGACAACTCAAGAAAAAATGAATTACCTGCAGGCATCAGGCAAGTTCCTGACGTACAACGAAGCACTTCTACGAGACATTTGTGCAAAATGGCGCAGTTTTGACAAAGTAGAACGAGCTAAAACAAAGAAATAGAATAAACGATATTGAACAAAAATGTCATTTTAAAATAAAATAAGTATATCAGACAGGTGTGATAATATAAACTACAACATAAATATTAAATAAATAATAAATAACCGTGAACAGGGCCAATATCCCAATTATCTACGACAAACAATAAACGGAGGGAATTTATGGGTCTGGATATAGTAATGCATTCAGTAAACTAAACCAATATTTTACTTAAATGATTGTATTAACGTTGGTGGACTTTATCTAATAAGTTTCGTTGTAAAGTATTTAATTTTTAAATATATATAGTAAAGTCGGGTAGAACGCAGCGACCAGAAAGGGCGTGCTTGTGGTTTCCAACAGTTCTCTAGTTTCAAAGGATATCGGATTTCATTTTGTTTTTATTTTTAGATTCTCGGGATTTTTTGTCTGATTTCATCTCTAGGACTCACCGGGAATTTACTTACACATTTTTTTGGAATTTGCATTTAGATACCAAGGATTTATTCATAATTCACCCGATTTTGCAGTTTCTTATTGACATCATAATACCCATTCTTCTTCTCTCGCTAATACTCATTCTGTTCATCTCTTTTATCGAAATCTACACTAAATCTGCTCTTTTAACTCACTCCACCATGAACCAGATTTCATCGCCTGACCCCATCTCTCCGTTCCTCACTCAAAAACTCATCTCCAATCTTGCTAACCTGCAGCAGAAAATGGCGGATGTCACAGGACTACTTGGAGCACTGACTGGCAACCTTTCAATCTCCACCGTACAGCCACATCTATTAAGTCAGGCAGATGCTTTTTTGAATGATGTAGCTAAGGGGGTTTCCCTACGAAATAACAGCAAGAGAAACCTCTTTTTATGGTCTCTTTCCTCCACCCTCTCAAAGGACGATCTGGCCTCAGATCTCATCAGTCAAATAGGGGATAACTTCAGCTATCTTAAAGAGATCTCTTCTGGAAAGGGTCGCACTTTTGTTCTCTCCTCACACAAAAGACTGTCTGACGGTGAGCTTAGTCAACTCAAAATGCATTCGCCCATTTTATCATTTGGAAAAGTCAAATTAAAGCGTGATTGCACGCTACTACAGAGGACTTTAAAGAAAGCCCAGACCCCTCAACCGGACACCACTCCCCCTCTTGCAGATAATCACGCCTTCCCCGAGCTGGAGCATTCCAAAGAAAAGCCGCTCACTTTACGGCGGAATCCTCGGCAACGCCCCTTCATCCAGTGCACTCCCGCTGACATCCTCCCAATTTGAAGGGCTTCCCTTCACCTATAGCCCATACTCCACAACCAGTCCCCCCACACAATCTCAAGCTTTACCACGTTGTCGTGGCCAACCACGCCGCGCAAAGCTTCCAAATAACGCACCCTCTCCTTCAATTTCATCTGCCAGATCCACATCCACACGACTGGTCAAGTTTGCGAAACCGAATAAACGTAAGGCACTTAAGGCCAAACGGGATATCGACCCAGCCCCATCAACTTCAACTACCTCTTCCGAAATCCTCATCGACCCCACCTAGGACTGTTGCGTCTCAGTCCCCGATCAGTTTCTGTCCCTGCCCACCTCACCAACGCCGCTTCAGTGCGCCCCCTCGAGCCCAGATATATGCCTCCGTCTTGCTTTCAAATCCTCCAATTGCCTCACCCACCAGACAAAAGTGGGACAAAAGAGATCCAGATCGACGCTGACCACTCCATCCTCGTTACCGAGCGGTCAGTCACCATCATCAGCCCTCGATCTCGCTCTGCTCGTCAGCGGAAAGCCCCCGCACGCTTCTCCTCCCCGATCTAACCATCCCCCAGAGCACTCTCAGCAATTCTCATCAATTGCAGATCACTTACGCCAAAAGTCAAACTATTGCGAGCATTTCTATCCTCTAACGAGCTAGACATGTGCTATCTTGTTAAAACTTGGCTGTCCTCATCCATCCACTGTGATGACCTTTTCTTCATCCATGGTTACAATTTCCTTCGTAGCGACAGAACTGTCGGTCGTGGAGGCGGGCTGGCTGCTTATGTCCTATCCTTTCTCATGCCCAAACGTTTGTCAACATCGAACTCTTTAGGATTGGAATTTTTCTCGTTTCAGTTACCTGTGTTGTCTACAGACTCCCTAACCTCTCAATCATCGACGACACTCGCAGGGCCCATCTACTATCCACTTTTTCTCTCAGCACTCCGATCGGTACGTCGTTGTGGGTGACCTCAACATCCCTATGGTAAACTGGCAAAATCTAACTTACGAAAGTCACGCACTGCTTCGACTCTTCGCGGACAATCTGCTAAACCAATTCGTGCACTTTCCGACCCGAGGGAACAACCAACTGGACTGTGTCCTATCCAACAAAGAGGTGACTGATGTCCATTCTCGGGAGATCTTCCATAATCTTGATTGCTGTCAGGTATCCTTCATCATCCTTCTTTTATCCTGTATCCCTAGGGAAAACACCCAACCATTCAGGCGATTCACTAACTGGGAGGATTTTTGGCGACTCTGTGACGTCGTTAACCAAAAGGGACCTCTTTCTCCCAAACAATCTCTCCTCATGCTTTTCCGAAGTCCATAACATCCTATCCTCCCACTTTAATTCCGCCACCTCTATTCAATACATACAGGCGACGAATATGTTGAATACTTTGTTTAAGGCATGTGACAACCTCGCACGCAACTCTCGACTACGCACATCGTCACTTGTACGCGCCCTTGCACTGAGATGTATCGATGGGTACATTAAACAGGATATAAAAAATCAAGCGCTCCACATAGAAAGACGCATCCGCTCAGCTCCTAATCCCCGGACAAAGTTCGCTATCATCAAACACCAATAGCTACAGAAGCCCAAAAGCTCGTACATTAATTTCTCTCAGTCAAACGACTCTAGCTTCGCCAACGATTATTTGACTTATTCCTTGACTCCTTTTCCACTCCCACTCCGCCTGCTGTGAAGTTAGACAACGGAGACACTGAGAACCTACGTTGGTTCAAGGTATCACCGGCTTCCGTCGCCCAAGAAATTAAACACCAATTCGATCAATATGGTGTCTCAGTCAGCATGGTTGCGCTTCTTGGCTGGAATGCCTTCTCTCTGGTTGCTGATGCTATCAACCGTTGTCTCGAAACTACCTATCTTCCTCCGGACTGGATTAACTCGACGATCTCTCCTATCCCAAAAATTGGCACTTCGTCGATCTCATTTAAAGATCTCCGCCCCATTACTATCGTTCCTTTTTTCACCAAAATCTTCGACAGGGTCTTATACAACCTAATCTACCTCTTCATTAAGTCTCAGGAAAACTTCTATCTCATCGATGATCAACATGGTTTCTTGAATGGCCACTCCTCTTCCACCATTTTAGTTAGTGTTCTCAATCATTGTTACTCCTCCTTCTCCAAAGGTCATGAATGCACTCTCCTCTTCCTGGATACATTCAAGGCTTTTGATTCGCTGTCATTTTCAGCAATTGAATCCGCCTTATTGCGAAGCGTATTTGCGGCAATGTCCTCAATCTTATCAGTTACTATCTCCGAAACCGATGCGCGACTGTAAAAGACGGAAATAGTAACTCGAGGCCAGTCCTTATTCGATCTGGAGTTCCCCAGAGCTCCGTACTTGGTCTTATTCTCTTCAACCTTACGCTCGCGCAAGTACAGGTTGAAGAAAACCTTTTCAAGCTGTTCAAATATGCGGGTGACATGGTCATCATATTCAGTAACCCCACAGCATCCAACCCCTCCTTCCTCCTTATATCGGAGCTTTTATCTTCGCTCCACTAACAGCTCAGCAGAATCGATCTCAAACTAAACCCCGCCAAGACTCCTCTAATGAAACTCTCGTCTGACCCATTCTGCTCTCTCCCGGTTGCAAATTATCCCCTCGATATAGAAATAATAGATTCGGCCAAACACTTAGGTATTCATTTAAAAAAATCCTTAGACTTCTCCTCACACCTTACGCAAAATACTTCCAAACTCTTCAAATGGGCCCGTCTGATCTGTTTGAAGACTAACAACCCCATTCTCCAACTCACGCTATTCAAGGTCTACGTTCTACCCCTAATTTTATACGCTAGCGAATTCTACTGTCTTCTCACTCTCGCCTCCTCGTATACCATTGAACAGATATCCTCCAGATTTCTAAAGCGAGTCTTCCTCCAAAGCCAAAATTATCGGGAACACCTACTCCTGGCAAACCTTCTACCTCTTTGGTTTACCCGTCACCTTTGAGTCATTTCTTTTCTCCATAAGATCACACCTTGCCTACCACTGTCCGTCTTTGCTCACCCAAGTCGCCACTACGCCACACGTTCTAGAAACTCTTCTATCTAATCTAACCATACCCCCACCATATTTAAAATAATATATCTCTTCTCCAAAGCCACTAGTGTCTTCAACGCTCTTCCCACGGGCATAAAGCTCCTACCCCAGCACGAATTTAAAAAGGCGGCCCATAAGAACTTCTTTAACATACTACTTTGTGAAACGACCGATTGGAAAAGAAACTGGTTCCTTCTCAAATCATAAAATTTCTTTCATCCCCGACTATTCTCTTTACTGACTTCGGAGGGCGAAATCCCTCAGGCAGTCATATAATTTTCCACTTTTCCCCTCTGGTTTTAAATCTTTCATTCTTGAATCCCTGATACCATTTCTCAGCTCATTATTCACTCTATCTTATCCATTTAATGGATACTTTACTACGTGTTTGTCATCCAATCCTTTTCCTTCATGTTTCAGCGGAAGACCGGAAACTCAAAAGCCCTGCCGGTCCACCAATGGTTTGCATTGAACATCGACTTCTCCTTGTCTTCCACCAGTCATTACCTCGTTCGACGGACGCCAGTGATCCCTGCACGATTCACTTGCTTCAATCTATTCGACTTCATCCTGGTCAATACTACGCTTCATCAATTCAATCTCCACGACAAAGTACTCCGTCGGTCGACGTCTGCTTCCGGTCCGCCATTATTTTTGATTTCACACTCAAACTCATCTGTCTAGACCCAACCTACTCCTCTTTAATGCTCGGACACTTCATGGACTGAACTCTACTTGATCTTGTCTAGTCAAATGTAGTTTCCTTTTTATTTTTTCACCAGATTGAACTATCATGAAGTTGATGATAACATTTCCCTTCCTCACCTCCTCCCCTCTGCTACTAAATACTTTGCTAGTCACAATTTCATTCACCTCCACATATCCTACCTTTTATTTGTTATTTCAATGGTCGGGCCTGTTGGCCTTTGATGCCAAATAAATTTATAATAATAATAATAATTATTATTATTATAAAATATTTGGTCAAAGCCTATCTTGGAATATGCAGATGCAATTTGGAACAAAACTAAAAAATCGGTCTAATATATTAAAGCTGTACAAAGAAGATTTGTGAAATATATTTGCTATTTGTCTTCTCTATCCCTTGAATCTAATTATTAACCGTCGGATTTTCAATGTAACGGCTCAGAACAATTCGCCGACATATTGCCTAAATGAAATTCAAATTTAATTTACGCGGCACCAATTAAAACAAGCAAAATATTTTGTTTATCAATGGCGCGTGAGCTTTTGTTTTCCAAATTATATAAGCACGGTGCATTTACCATGTTTGTCATTAGCACGTTTGGTATCTCCTGCTGTGCAATACGTGTGCTTGCTGTCTCGCGTCATATTGACTGCTTACCTACGCTGACTTCTGGACTAGCATCATTTACGCTGTGTCACCTAGTCACTGGGATATTAGTCACGCCAAACTTGTTGCTGCACAACTAGGCATACGAATCGATCATCTATTTATTGGACATCTACGTGTGCCAGTAACCACGGTGTTGATACAGACTTTCAACAAGACAATACTAATATTTCACACAGCAATTTGCCATCTGGTTTCGACGCCACACCAAAGGAACATCAGCCAGTTAACCAGAGCCGGCCTCAAGCGTCTAGGAATACATCTAGACACTGCTACACTACATAAATTTCTTGGCATTTGCCGGAGAACGCAATTCCGGCACTAATAGGCGCCACCAACAGTAACTGTATCTCTGCCTCCATGGCTCTTAACGTTTTTGGAACGTCGCACGGCATTTACTTGCAGCCGGAGCGTTTAAAATTTGGCGACCGCGCCAGGATACTGAGAACAGTACTGTTTTTAGACTTGTTTTATATCACAAATGTTTTGGCATAAATACAATAAATTGTGTTCTTTTTTTATTTATTGTCGTTGGAATAAAGTAAATCGACGTTAGCACACAGAACCACCCTTGTTCACCCTGGTTGAAAATCTTTCTTAATTAAATGTCTTTTAGGTATTTTTTGTTGAAAGCAAATTATTTTTGAGAAAAAGTTTTTGTCATTCAAAATTTTTCTCTCCTACGTACAAACTGTGCGAAACTGTAGATTTAGTCAATAAATTGCGCAATACTGTGAAAGCACATTTAGTCTATTAAATCGCACAAATCTTCACACAGATTTCGATTCTGATTTGTGGGAGCAGATTTCGTCAGTTTTCTGCTTGCGTCGAAGCAGATCTCGTCAGTTTCAACTTTGGAAGTAGATTTTGATAAGCGTTTCGTTATTAGTTTTAAGTTTTATATTGTAACACGCGGCTCCGCGTTACAGCTGAACAATGCTCAATTTTGACAAATATGGTGCTCCTTAAGGTCAAATAATCTAACTCTGTTTATACACAATATTTTTCTTGACTGTGATTTTAGAAACAATCTCTGTTAGTTTCAAGCAGTTTTAATTCAGATTTCTTGAACTGCAATTTTAATCGTAATTAATAGGGTTTTGTTTAAAAAATATACACACCCAAGAACAAGCCTGTAGCCGCCGTTCGGAAAAATTCTCGAATGAATGCAATTGCCACAGTTGACAAGCCAGTCCTCACAAAACAGGCGCAGTGGAGCATCAGGATCAGAAAAACGTATTGCAAAGAAAGTAGAAGACCGTACTTTCTGCGAAAGGCATCAACAGTGCCACTAAGAAGCAATCTTTAACAATCTGATTTTCCCATCGACTAACATTGGTTGCGCAGGGTGGTGATAACAATTATTATAATCAAGGTTGCGGTCTTGATGTAAGCACCTGACCCATTAATTACTTACATATGCCGGTATAAACTAAGTATTGTATGGCGTAGAAAAGGCAATTCATCCAGTAGACCGGTTTCGTCCTTATTGGGAACTCATCGTAGCCGCTGCAGATTCAGATGCAGAAGTGCCCAGTTTCGAGTCCTGTCGCAACAGAGTGTAGTACATGATGAGTTCCCAGCCGAAACCGATTCCTAGATGGTGTCTTCTACTACTCAATTTGGACTATGACTTATATGGTCGAATGTTGCCTAATAGACAAACAATTCATAATAATTAAATACTGTTCGAGTCCTGTCCGCGGCAAATTCTGGCCAGTACATGATGTGTTCCCAATGAGGACGAAACCGGTCTACTGGATGAATTGCCTTTTCTACACTATACAATTCTTAGTTTATACTGGCATATGTAAGTAATTAATGGGTCAGGTGTTTATATCAAGACTGCAACCTTGATTATAATAATTCCCATTGATTATTTGCGTCCACGCCGAATATGCCACATAGACAGCCAAATGGACAATTTCATTCACAATGACCAGCTTACTTGTTTGTATGACCCGGCCAAACAACCCACCGAATTTCTGCATATTCTCGATTTTAGAACTGGCGAAGAATACATCGTAGACGCAGGTGCATCAGCTTCAGTTCGCACGTGTGATTCATTGGCCAAGATATCGCTAGGCGTTTTACTTGCAACAGCTACAGGGGAGCCCATACCTACTTAAGGCTGCCGATATCGCACACTCAATATAGGTTTACGGCGTGAATTTACTTATAACTTCATCGACTCTAAGGTCTCACACAACATAATAGGCCTTGATTGCCTGTTAAACTTCCGGCTCATTGTTGATCTTGCCAATCAAACGATCATCGACCGTTCCACTGGAATTTAGCAAAGTTTTAGGACACTTGCCCCTGAGCGTTTGGAGTTACAGGTCATTCAGCCAACCCCAGTGCATCATTTAGCAGAGATATCAGCAGCCCTTCGAGAACAAAAGTCGCTTTTCGGTCTCAGAAAGTTAGAGCTACGAGTCTTCAATAATATGCATCATATCGTCACAGAAGGACAACCTATTGCACTCAAGCAGTGACCACTGACCCATGCTAAGCTGAAAGCTGCCTAAGAGGAATTTTCAAGACTATTGGTAGTGGGAATCATCAGACAACTGCATCTAGTCTCCAAATCAAACAGATCGTAAGAGCCTGTAGATATTATCACAAGTTAAATTCAGTGACCAAACCAGACGCATATCCTATTCCAAATATTAACACCTTGCTTGAAAAACTCAGCGGTAGCAATTTTTTCTCAATGATTGACCTCAGACAAGCCTACTATAACATCTCGGTAGCCCCAGATGATATTGAGAAGACTATTGTCATCACTTCATTTTGTCTTTTAGAATATCTCTACATGCCTTTTGGACATAAGTGTGCTACACAGACATTTCAAAGATTCATGGATAACATACTTCCAACAACGACGCTTACTGTATGTCATATTTCAATGACATAATGGTTTTCAGTCCAGACTTAGAATCTCATGTCAAGCATTACGAAATATTCTCTCACACTTATCCAACCACGGACTCAAGATCAACTATTACGAAACGCAGATTGCGACTACATCCGTGGTTTTCCTATGGCATCGTATCACGCCACACGTTGTTCAACATTTGCCGTCGAAGGCAAATTCAATCAAGAATATCAAGTCACCAAATACTTTAAGTGAGCTGCAAAATATTTAAGAGTCCTAAACTACTATCATAAGTTCCCTTCCAGACTATCAAGACAACTTTATCCGTTGTGTAGGCACCTGCGGAATCAAAATGGACTTAACAAGAACTCCATCATTTTTTGGTCATCTGAAGACAAGAAATTACTTCGACACGCCATCAACTCGTTAGCAAACGTTGCAATACTAACGCATCCAGATTTTTAACGACAGTTACTAATCACGACAGATGCTTCTGAGTTCGCTATTGGAGCCACGTTGGAACAAGAGATCGACGGAGTTCGGAAGCTTATCAGTTTTTACTCGCGTACTCTCCAACCAGTAGAAAAAAGATATGATATTTTCGACCGAGAACTCCTCGCCATCCAAGACGCAGTGCGCCTGATTATCAGCATCATTGGTTGCAGCCGATTTGTTGTTTTCACAGATCATGTACCATAAGTTAGCGCACTTCGAAACGCGACTTCAACTTGCGCCAAGTACTCTTCCAGAGTTGAAAGACAGCTGTCACGTCTGAGCGAATGGCAATTCGACATATTTCATGTCAAAGGCGAACAAAGCCTCATTGTAGATGAATTTTCCAGGCCAGATGACATGCTACAACCCCCTACACCGTCGCCATTCACAATCAACTCCGTGACCGTCCCGGAACCTGCACTAACGCCATTCTTCCTGCAAAAAGAACAACGCAGTGACACTAACATTCAAAGATCAGTTGCCCGTCACCCCACTAAGTTTAGATGGCGTCTCTGGGAAGGATTATCGATTATTTACTTCACGAGTACACAGCCCAACAAGCCATTTCTGCCGATCAGCCTTCAGAGAAACGTTTTTGACTCAATTGACTCAATTTCTCATTCAGGAAGCAATGCGACCGTCCGACTTCCTACAGATTGCTTCTGAGGTCACAGGCTCAGGCAGAATGCTAAACGATGATTCTCCGAGTGTGCCATTTGCCATAAAAGCAAGATCACACGCACAGTCGTTCTAAGTTGCAACATTTGCAAACTATTTCACGCTTAGCCATCATCCACATCGATATAGTTAATTTGACAAAGTTTCAATGTTTCAGCTATCTTTTAACTATGATTGATAGATCTACACGATGGCCTGTGGCATTACCTCTTGGCACCATTTCTGAAGATGAAGTCACTAGCGGTTTAATCTCTGCATGAATATACCATTATGATGTCCCCAATGAGGTCATTACTGATAGAGGCACTTGCTTCTCATCCAATCGCTTCAAAACAACCTAGCGATTCATGGGATGCACCTTACGTTAGACGACTACCTACCATCCCCAATCTAACGGTATGTTAGAGAGAATTCATAGGGAACTGGCAACTGGGTCGATGCACTACCTTTAGTTCTACTTGCCATGCGTTCTCGTACGCATGAAACTTTCAAAACATCTGAGTCACAACTCTTGTATGGCATGAATCTACGCCTGCCTAGTCAGCTCCCACATCTACTACCCGCAAAGGATGACCGAAAAGACGAAGCTACGCAACTCCGAATTCATTTTGGTAAAATGTCTGAACAGCAGCCGAGACACACGCCTCGTCCAGTCTACCATCTTCCGCAGTTCCTCAGCTGCACAAGAGTACTCGTTTGCAACGACACCGCCGTTGCACCACTACTACCAAAGTAACGCCGTCAACACCCAATTTTGCTCAGACAGTCAAAATACTTCATTATCATGCAAGGCGCGACACCTTCATCAGTAAGCATAGACAAGTTGAAACTGTTTATCGAAGCGCCTGATATTGGGAGCATTCAACCTTCTGCACATGTCTCAGGCTCTATCTGCCTACAATCTCAACTTAGCAAAAGGTTGATTTGCGTAACACATAACTGATAAACTTTTAGAAATTAATTTTTCGTTATTCTACGTATCAAATTTTGAACTATACGCGCACCACTTGTGCCCTGTGTCACGCGAAGTGACCTCTATTAATCCACATGATTCATTTACTTTTTTTACACTCATTGTCTCACGTGGTATAACCAGCTGTTCTTAGCTAACAACTGTGTAGCATTTTTGAACAATACTTCAGTATTATGCCATCTCTGCGGCAATGTTCGAGTGCACTTTTGTTTTTATCATTTGATTTTCGTATATATATATATATATATATATATATATATATATATATATATATATATATATATTACACTGTACTGATGCAACGTATGGCTCACACTATCTATTTTAGTATGACCAGTTACTTAGAGCTAAGACTTGTGTAGCAACATTAATTTGTCATTGACTTCATATCATGGTACAAGCCACGTTCAATGCATATCTCAACTTCATCAGTCGCACAGTGCACACTCTACGTATATCATGACCACAATCTCGAGGACACAATAGCTGCTTTGGTCGTATTCAAACACATTGACAGTGATCCAGCCTGCCCAGGTTTCAACTTAAACCTGGCAACATCAGTGGCAATCAACCTAGCAATCCTCACGCAGCGGCACACTAAAACTTACACTGATCTATTTTGTTTCACGTGGTATGACCGGCCACTACAGCTAACATTTTGTGTAGCAATTCATAATGGTTATTTGGCATCATATCATTGTTTAAGCAACCAACAAGCATGCTCCAGCCCAGTATTTGCGGTACATAAAAAATTAACAGCTATGTGCAGAAAAATAACCAGTTGTTTAACTGGGTTCAAAATCTGACATACATTACCTTTCAAGCCACACCGAGAGGAATCTTTTCCTTTTTTCAGAGAGGAAAGTGATGTAACGGCTCAGAACAATTTGCCGATATATTTCCTAAATGAAAATCAAGTTTCAATTACGCGGCACCAATTAAAACAAGCGAAGTTTACTGTTAACCAATGACGTGCGAGCTTTAGTTTTCAAAATTATATAAGCACGGCGCATTTACCATGCCTGTCATTAGCACTTCTATTGCTGTGTACTACGTGTGCTTGCTGTCTCGCGTCATATTGACTGTTTACCTACGCTGACTTCTGGACTAGCATAATTTACGCTGTGTCACCTAGTCACTGGGGTATTAATCATGCCAATTTTGTTGCTGTACAACTAGTCACACGAATCGATCATCTATTTATTTTAGCTCTACCTGTGTCAGTTACCACGGTGTTGCAGAAGATCTTCACCAAGACAATTCTGAGCTTTCACACAGCAACTCGAACTCTGGTTTCGACGCCACAATGAAGGAACACTAACTAGTAAACCAGAGCCGGACTCCTACCTAACATTCTCGACATTTGCCGGAGAATGCAATTCCAACTTAAATAAGGGCCACCAACAGTCACTGTATCTCAGCCTCCACGACTCTTAAATTTTTGTAACGTCGCATGGTATTTACTTGAAGCCGTGGCGTTTACACCAATCATTATCGTTTAAAAGATTACTGTTTCAAAAAATATTCAACATTAATTAACGAACAAGGGTATATATATGAACCCGGTTAAGAAGATTTGAAATGAAAAGACTAGATCGTGTTTATCTTCAATTACTCCAGTAAATATTGGAAAACTCGCATGCAAACTCATCCTATTCCCTTAAATTTAACCTATACTAAACCAATTATCAAACATACTATGATAAATTTGCCGGAAATGTTCCATTTAATTTATTGAGTGCTGAAATAGAAAAACATTATAATTTATTTTGATCCTTTGCAGTTCGAATTTTACAATATATCTGCTTGTATTGAATAATTTAATAGATATAACTTTAAAGTTTAAAAAACTTTATTTCTTTATTTGTTTTCTACTATGTACTTAGATCATGTCTATTTAGAAATGGAATCGGTTAACAACAAAGTTATGACGTTAATTACTTTAAAGAAATGGACCACAAAAAATATTTTACGATGGAAAAATGTGAGTAGCAAAAGCCAGAAACATTCTTCTGAAAATGTACACGTGCAATGTTCCCGAATAAACTGGAACCTTTTAAAAGGATTAATTGTAATGATTGATTAATTGGTTTCTTCTGTTTCAAGGCAGTTATGTTATCTATTTTATACGTCTACATTTACGGATCACATAACGCAAAGGTTTAAATTTATGTAAATTAAGAATTAAACGAAACAATACAATTAAATGTAGTATTATGAATAAAATAAAAAGTGAGGTTAGATTGTGGAGGAAGATAAATCCTCCGCCAAATGTAAAATAACAATAACTGACATATTTAAACCACCATGGCTGATTGTAACGAATTTTATTTAAAAAGAATTTTTTCTTTTTATTTTCCAGAACATTCTTTGTTTAAATACTTGACTTTAAATTGTGCGCCATTTTCAGTTTTCGAGTGTCTCGCACCTCGACTGGTCTTAACATCTTTTGGTCTGCTGCAATTTAAAAATTTTTTCTCTAGTAAAACGGATACATATTAAAAATACATTTCTGCTATAATTGTTGTATATTCTGTTATTGAAACACACATAGAAGGGACGTTCTGGAAAAGGTATTTTGATAATTCTGTTGTTCACGTATATCTCCTTCCAGATTATTTGTTCGGAAATTTTAGCGATACAACTTTCGCATTCCGATTGCCTAACATTAAGTGTCGATTTAATTATTAAACCAACTAGACATGGAAGCTAATATTAAATTTGAGGACACAAGTAGGTTAGTTCAGGATATTGCGGATTTGAATCTAGTAGATGTGAATGGAAATATAAGCATATCAGACTCTACTGTAAATTTTAGGACTTCAAGCGATCTGGCATCTATGAGGCTCTCAGACTCGAATAGGTTAGGGGCCTCTACAAGATTTGATTGTCAATGAAATTAATTCATCACTACTGGCAATCCGTCAAAGATCAGAAATAATCATATTGGCTAAACTAAAGAGCAATCCTAGACTAGGATACAAAATTCTAAATGATTACAGTAAATATAAAGAGAAATTAAAGCTCATATTACCGGTGGATAAAACTGATTACTGTAAAGAAGGATAATTCCTCAAAAATAAATTCCATTTACCCTTTTCATGCCAAAGTTTGCAGATTATTTACTATGCAAATATTGCACTAAGCAACCTCTCATCTGTAAACAAAGTCTACCCAGTAATTATAGTAAACAAAAAATAAAAAGCAGTACTGATATATGGAGACTTATTCAGTTACTATAATTAAGGTTGCGATCTTGACATAAACACCTGAACCATTCCGTAGAATAGAATATATTTATTTGGGTTCAAACCACACATGTATAATCAAATTGATAATAATCATAGAAAATGTACAATATATAAAAGATATCACATCACATAAATATGTCCATTAAGTGCTTTAACCACTGAGCCACTCTGCCGCACACTTTACACAATTTTCAGTTATATAATAAATAATGTAACTCGGTTAGTCTTTTTCTTCTAGATAGACATCATATGGCATTCATTTAGACCCAAAGTTCCAACTAACCATTCCCAATCTGTCAATATTGAACAGCCACTACACTATTTGTGTAAGTAATATTGAAATGAACATTTATATAATTAAACCAACATTTATTGTGTGGGCGGTGATAGCAATTACTATAATCAAGTTTATAATCTCGGTATAAACACCTGAGCCATTAAGTACATACATTAGTTTATACTGAAAAAATTAATATGTCATGTGTTTATATCAAGATTACAGACTAGATTATAGTAATTGTTATCACCGACCGCACCACCAATGTTGCTTGAATTATTCAATTGACGGTATTTTGTGCCTGCCGTGCGTTATCGATCTGCTTAATTCTAGCAGAAATCTTGTTTTACCATTAGTGCTCCTCAGAATTTAATACTTTCAAACGAGTTTCCTTTCTCATTTGTGCAGTGTCAATCAATGAGACGGTGAGCATAGGAAATATATTATAATAAATCTTATTTTAATATAATGGATAAAAGCAATAGGGGTGAGGATACAGAACAGCTGATCGAAGGAATTAAGAAAACTAGCATGATAGAATATATTGTTCTAAATTTGGAGATCATTCCGTCGAAATTGGATATCCGAGCATAGCGTATAATAGACTCTCCAATGGAATTGACCGAAGGGTCTCTACAGTATGAATTTCTCTGTGAATTGGAGGAATTATTTAGTAATTTAATATGAAATTTACAGAACTAAAGCCATATTAGTAGTCTAAATGATCTATCGGATAACCAGAAACCAGGCCTTGTTATTTCCAGTGATGCATTAATAAAATTTATGTTATAATTTTAACGGCTCAAGAACAATAAGCCGACAAATGGCGTAAATTAAATCAAATTCAATTTATGCTGCACCAATTAAAAACAAGAGAAATTTGCCGTTAACCAATGGTGTGCGAGGTTTCGTTTTCAAAACTATTAAAGCACGGTGAATTTACCATGCTAGTCAATTGTCGTGTTTGCCTTTTGCTGTGCATTACGTTTGCATGCTGTCTGCTACCGTCACTTACGCTGATTTTTGGACTTGCTTCACAGACATTGGCAATTTCAGTCACGATAATTTTGTTGCTGCACAACTAGTGAGACGGAGCAGCATCTACATTTGATCCCTTCAAGTGTGCCAGTTACTGCAGATCTTCAACGAGATTACTCAGCTACTCACTCGCCACTGATGTCAATGCTACAACAGAAGGAACAACAATCCAGTCAACCAGAGCTGGTCTCAAGTGTCTAGGAGTATTTCTGGACACTGCCACAATAACTAACTTTCTTGGCATTTGCTGGAGAACGCAATACTGGCCCAAATAACGGCCCCTTAACAGTACACAAACTCAGCCATCCTTCGCTCCTAACTGATTTTGTAACGTCGTACGGCATTAACTTGAAACTGGGGCTTTTACAAAATTGGCGACCACGCCAGGATACTGAGAACAGTACTTTTTGACTTATTAGCAAATCACAAAACGTTTGTTATAAATACAATCGACTGTGTTTCCTTTTCATTTTATTTCTTTTTGGGAGAACAGTGAATTGACATTAGCATATACCACGTTTTGCTCTGTTTGTTAGTTTTTATAATGTCGAGGTCTTGTGGGCAATTTTTGAGGGAAGGTGATCTATTCAAAATATTTCTCCTACGTACATAACTGTACATCTTGGTGATCTCGGGTGCCAAACTGGAATGTGTACCCAGAATTTTTTTGATTTTGTGAAAGAACATTATTGACTGTACGAAAGTGTAGAACTGTGATTTTTGGTTTTGTGAAAGCACTAATTTCATCTGTATTCTATGCTCAACACGACAGATTCAACTGCGGAAACTGTGTTTCAACTGTGGAAACAGTGTTTCAACTGTGGAAGCCGATTGTGGATAAGCATTTCGTTTCACGTCTTTTTATACATTTCATCTTGCTTATAAATTTATGCTTTTAAGATCCCGTGAGATTGTTAAACGACAAGTTCAATTTTAGATATTGATTTTCCTGTTTGGGATGGAGATAGCGAACTATTCTTTATGCGCGTAGACTCGGCTTTCTCTCCGTTTCCAGATTTTGATAATAATCAAAAACTGTCAAAGGTTTTCGCTAAATTACCTACAGAATTGAAGCGACGGATTTATCCGAAGCTTGAGGCCATTACGAAACTACCCAAGTCGATTTTGGGCCTCTAAACTGAAATAGAATCTTTTCTGGGTCCCACTGAAACTGTGCAGATTATAAACAAATATGCGCAGCTAGACATTCCAAACACTGGCCCTATTGAGATTTTTAGTGGATTGTGGAAACGGTGGTATAAAACCCTTATTTTGATCATGATGCTAATGTTGTTTTTATTAACCATCTTCCACAGTCACTAAAAGTTTTCGCCAGACAGCTCCCCAACACTCTCGTTATAGATGACATATCTGAGAAATGTGAGTTAGAATTTAGGATTATCGAACCTAAGTTAAATTTGTCATCCTTTCATCCTTCTCCGCAGGATGATATGATCTCCTTTTTAGAGAGGACAATAACGAACATAGCTAAAGTTTTAGAACCATTGACCATAGGGAAATCCGGGCTAAATCAGGTGAACTCTCGATCAAATTTTACGCCCAAAACACGTCATAACAGTAGGCGGCGATCCAGATCCCCGCAATCTTTTAACAGATATGCCCCAAAGAACTGGTGCTATAATGAGTAGAAATTTTTTTTATGCCAAGTCTGTCTCTGACGTAAAGAAGAATTTAAGAATGAATGCCAATTTCTAAAGTTGACGGAAAAGACAGCAGAAAACATGCGCAATGGAGCATCAGGATCGGGAAACGTATGAAGCAGAAAGTAGAAAACTACTTTCTGTGTATCAACGGCATCAAAGGCGCCACAAAGAAGCAACCACTTACAATCTGACCTTCCTATTGACTCTTTTCGTCCACGCCGAATATGCCACATAGACAGCAAAACTGAAAATGTCAATCGCAATCACCAGCCTTCTTGTTTGTATGGCGAAGAATTCATCGTAGACACAGGTGCAGCAGTCTCAGTTCTCAATGGTGATTCAATGGCCGAGATGTCGCTAGGGGTTCTACTCGAACAGCTACGGTGGAGCCCATACCTACTTATGGCAAACTGTATCGACCACCCAACATAGGCTTATGGCGTGAATTTACTCACGACTTCATCGTCACCAAGGTCTCACATAATATAATAGGCCTTGATTTCCTTTCGAAATTTTGGCTCATTGTTGATCTTGCCAATCGAAAGATCATCGACCCTTCCACCGGACTTAAGCAAAGTTTTTGGACACTTGTCTCCGAGCGTATGGTGTTACAAGTCATTCAGCCAATCCCGGTGCATCATTCAGCAGAGATATCAGCCGCTCTTCGAGAACACAAGTCGCTTTTCGATCTCAGCAAGTCAGAGCTACGAGTCTCCAACTCGATGCACCATATCGTCAGAGAAGGACAACCTATTGCACTCAAGAAGCGACCACTGGCCCCTGCTAAACTGAAAGCTGCCCAAGAGGAATTTTCAAGGCTGTTGGAAGAGGGAATCATCAGAGCATCGAAACGTTCATGGGCGTCACCATTGCACTTAGTCTCCAAATCAAACGGATCGTACAGAGCCTGTGGAGATTAATGCAAGTTAAATTTAGTGACAAAATTTGATGTATATCTTATTCCCAATATTAACACTTTACTTGAAAAATTAAGCAACAGCAATTTTTTTCAGTGATTGACCTCAAGCAAGCCTACCACCACATCCCAGTAACGCTA